>APFE031011654.1:0-75411 GCA_000404065.3 Pinus taeda | reverse complement strand
TAGCGGATGAGACACAAAATGGGTTTGTGAATTCTCTAATCGACTTCTCTTGAACATATCGGCGACACTGAAATGGATTGGTAGAGTTAACCCCAAATATGGATGGTATGGTGGACCAATGGTAATATGACCAGTGAACGGGATAACCCAACCCAACTCAATCATGGTGATGGAGTGAAAGTGTCATGTTCAAGAGCGACTCGTTACCAATAAACTTTCTTCAAGTTTTCTTCACAATTTTCCCCAGCCATTGTTGACTAGTACCTATTTACTTTTGTCAAGCTTGAGGAGGATAACATATGCTTGTTCTATAATTTACCCTTCGGGCAAACCCGTCACTATGTTTTAACGAGCTTAATGACAGTGAAACTCGTTCTTGTCTGCATGGACAAGTTTGTCGCTATTGGTTTTAACGAGTTTAACAACAAAGACAACTTGGTCCTTTTTCAATTTTAGAGAGTCTGAAAAGGGACAGAAAGAAAACTTCGGTAATCCTTTTTCGTCATATAATCCCTTAAGCCTGAAAAAGTATAAAATAATATGAAAGGGATGCATTTTCTATAGTTTTAATGAGCTGAACAAGACAAGCGCTCGATCTTTTTGTGTAATAATCCCTCAGGTCCAAAAAGATTAAAATCTAGAGGAGGGATAGCACTCCCAGTAGCTTTAATGAGATGGAGAGGCCAACTGCTCGGCAATCCTTTCATATTTTATGAGTCAGGTGAAAAGAGCTTAAAGGAGACTCATCTTTGAGGAACGAGTGATATATTCGGGTATTGCTAATTCCAGGTAAGGTTTGGAATTTTCCAATCATAGTAGTGTCACAAGGATGGCTAACTGAATCACTCTTCGCAGTTGTTCCTCAAAAGGGTAAACAATCAAATGGAGGCATATGATCGGCTAAAACAGAGTGGAGGTGATGGTAGGAACGCGACCATTGCTCAAAAGTTGATGATAATGCATTCTCAATGGTTATATACCGGAGGTTGGTTCATTTTTTAGTGAGCTTAAACTCTAGGGGAACATTTGCTCATTGCTTAGGTTTAATTTTTAACGAGCTTGAACTTTGGATAAAAACTACTCGTGATCATGGTCATTGATATTCGACCCATTTTTAACATTATGTTCTTTTGATGGTCATACTACCTATTCAATTTCTCCATCAAATTGATTAGAAATGAAAATACATGTTTGAAAAATGAGTTAAAACACCAATACCCTACTCGAATTATGTGAAAAGTAACTTAAAAGTGGTTTTTACACCTCATTTTACCATTTCATTTGAACTTGAGATTGTTGGAGCTCTGGATGTGTTTTCCCCCTTCATTTTCACTAGCTGATTCCGGGAGATTCTGTGGATGATTCTTGGTGTTGTCTGGACTAGGTAGGAGCTAAACCTGTGCTCTTCAGCTGCATTCCTTTCTTTTTGAATTCTGAGCATGTTTCCTTGTCTTCTTGAGCCTCTGTGGTTTGAAAAATTCACTCTACCCCCCATCGCACCCTGTGTACATCGAAAGGTGCGATGCATACTGGGCTGGCCACTGGCCAATTAGTATGCATCGCTCCTAGTACACAGCTAGGGTGCAATGGGCGCAAGGAGGGAACTTTATGCACTGTTTTCTCATAGAAATTTTGCTTTTTTTTGCCAAATCGGGATCTTGACTCTTCTCTTGTTTGTTTTCAAAGATTCATCGAAGCAAAATGGTTGTTACATGGTGAGAACGTGAGCATGAAGAAGAGGACATGGTTGCTTTACATGATCCGGGTACGGTAACTGCATTGCGGAACTGTGGATTGCTTAAGTTCTTCCGCATCTCTAGCATGAGGCAACAAATCAACTTGTTGCAATATTTCCTCGATGCATGGGATCCTACCAACCAGGTGTTCCAGATTAGAGGCAAATCCATCCCCTTGACTGTCATGGACATCTATTTTCTGACCAGTTTATTGAGGCGGTGTTCTCCTCTCTCACTATTAGGTTCCACCCGTGGGGGCGAATCCGTGAGGGATTATATTCGCCGATACTATAGAGAAGGATCTCAGCCGAGTAGGGACGGCAAGATCAACATCTGAGATGTCACTAACCGGTCTTTGAGGACCATCTTGTTCACCTTTGCTAGACTGGCTGGCAGTGCGGCTCTTCACTTGGCCAACAGGTCCTATATGCAGTATGATTTAGAATGCCTTGAACCGAAAGTGTTCAACTGGTGTGATGCAGTACTTCCTGTAATAAAAGAACAGCTTACCAAGGTGAAAAATGGGCGATCTAAGAACTTTGGATATGGTACATTTCAGCCAATACATTTCACTTGGTTTGCCGCCACCGACTAAGCCACAGATGCAGAGATGGGTTGACCTTATGGCTCAACATGCTGGTCAGCCACAAGTTTCTTTCTCTGATGCTTTATTTGAGTGGTTCAATCATCAGGAGATGGTTTATGCCGAGTGTTCATATGGATTTCCGAGGTGGCCCAGATTTGGTGCTGCCATCTGGTGAGCAGTGAAGTGTTATAGGTAAAATTTTTGACCATATCCCTGTTTATTGCTTTTATAATGTTCTCACGCTTTCCTTTATCAAGACTAATCAAGACTCATGTGCTCATGCAAATATTGGACTGGTGCGACCAACAGTGCGCCTGAGAGCACCAGCTATTGTTCCAGCAGGAGAGGCCGTAGGGAGGGTTGTCCTTCACAACTTGGATGTAGCCGAGACCGTTGCAACATTGCAGGATCAGATCGAAGGCCGCACTCTCGGTATTCCGAATGTGAGGACTGATGAGCTGCCTCTGAGATTACATCGACATACTATTGGCGTGCCACGTCAATGGACTAGGCTTTTACGCATGATTGCACAGGCGGTGACTTGTTATCACCAGCACCATTAGACTAGGGTTCTCCCTAGTATTTTGAGTTTTTGGGTCATTTTACCGATTTTGTCTCGGACACAGAACATTATGTGTAAACCATAAATAGTTATATATATATTTTTGATTTTCGGGGCTTCATTTTGGTTAAGTTACATGATCTTGATGCAAATATTGATGAAATGCTTTTCTTTTATAAATATCGCAAATGTCTATCTAACACATAATTTGCCAATGAATCCGTTAATGTGTTTAAGTTTATGGAAATATGATGATATTGGATTGAATCAAACTGTCCTTACAAAATCTTGACCCTTAGGAACATGCGATAGATAGCTGGATTCCGTACAGAATAGATACCGGTGAGTTGTAGAATGGCGAGCTACGATTCTAGCCTGACAACCAGTCGGCGTATGCCACATACGATGGCATCAGAGAGGAGCTCTATCAATGAGTTGTATTCAGTGACGTTGTTCATTGATCAACCAATACATACCCCTCTAAAACTTATTAGCTCGCCGCTTGGATCAAAAATGGCCCAGGCCGCAGAAGATAGGTTTTGCGAACTACGACTTGCTCCGTCGGCATATCCAACAAATGGTTCCGATGGGTTCGACATCTCTAACAAATGCAAAAGTGGATCATCTAACAAAAACGATTGCTCTTAGCAAAAAAAAAATGTAACAAAAGCATAGGGGTTACTATACTGAGTCAAGCATAGTAACGCTTAAGATATAACCCATTGCGGGGTTGCGCCAGTGGAATCCCATCATAATCCACTAACTCGTAGAATCCTTTTGTTAATACACACTTAACAATATAGGGGCCCATCCATAAAGATTTGAACTTACCTGCTCCTAACTTGTCGGACTCCTGGTCGTAAAGTAAGACCAGGTCACCTTCTAAGAAGACACGGGGTTTGAGATTCCTGTCAAACTGCACCTTGACTTGTTTCTAATGGGCCTCATTAGCCAAGGCAGCATCATGACAGGTTTCATCCAATTGGATTAATTCCAAGAAACGAGCCTCCTCTTTTAAAGTTCCGGGGAGAAGGTCGACTGCGAGTTTGAGGGACGATATTTCACACTGAATCGGTAAGATTGCTTCTAGGCCATACACCAATTGAAAGGGTGTAAACCCGGTCGCATTCCTTACTAATGTTTGGTATGCCCATAAGGCTGAGTACAGGATCGGGTGCCAACTTCGTTTATGGACTCCAATCATCCTTTGCAACATGTGCTTCAAGACCTTGTTGATTGCCTCAACTTGTCCGTTAGTTTGCGGATAATACGGAGTGGAGTTGTTGTGGGACGGTCCTAATTTGGCAGCCAACTCAACCATCATGTGATTGTGAAAGTGTGATCCATGATCTGTGACTATAGCTTGTGGAACACCGAATCTGGAGACTACATGATTGAAAATAAAAGAGCAGTTGTTTTGCCATTGTTGTTTAATGTGGGCATCGCCTTAGCCCATTTGGTAAAATAGTCTACTGCGACTATAATATACCCATGCCCCCTAGCCAAGGTGGGGTTACATGTCATGAAATATATACCCCATTTCGTGAATGGGCCAATAGTGACTACCGGCTGCAGAGGTGCGGGTGGAATTCTGGTTTTGCGATCGAAGATTTGACAACCATGGCAACTTCTGACTGTGGTTATGCAATACTTGAACATTGTTGGCTAGAAGTATCCTGCTCGTAAAATCTTTTGAGCCATAGCATAACCAGATTGATGCCCCCCACATGTGCCTGAATGACAATCATTCAAGACATTTTCAACCTCCTCATGCGTGAGGCACCTCCGCAGAACTGTATCGATACCACGACGGTAAAACGTATCACCGACGATCATGTAGTCTTTTGCTTGGTATCGAGTATGTCGTTGCTCTGAACGGGAGGTATTAGACCTATATGTTCGGGTCTGGAGATAAATGATTATATCTCCATACCACGGATCGCTTGAAGATATCAGAAAAAAAATATTCATCCACGATTGTTGTATTGGATGTTGGATCGTTGGACGAGGATGGGAGATCGCACTGTAACTCTGCGAAAACCAAAGATTTCTTTGATTTGGATTTTACAAATTCCAGATCAAACTCTTGCAAAATTTCTATCCATTTGGAATATTTGCCCCCCGATAACTGTCGCGACAGGATATAAGTCATGGGGTTGTAATCTGACAAAATGGTAGTTTTTCGAAAGAGGATGTAGTGTCGAAATCTCTGTATCGCTTGAACAGCTACGAGAGCTAGCTTTTCAACATATGAGTATTTAGTTTCTGTATCATTTAAGTTTTGACTTAAATAATAAATAGGATGTTCAATTATGTTGTCTTCTTGAACTAAAACCATTGTTATGGTCATATCTACTGCTGCCAGATACAAGTTATAGTTTTTTTGATAATCAAGAGCATACATTAATGATGCTTTTATTAGGGATTCCTTTAAAGCATCAAAGGAAGCTTTCGTGACCTGATCCTAGATGAAGGGTACTCCTTTTTTCAACAGACGAGTATAAACTTTAGCAAGTTCAACATATTTTGGAATTAAACTCCTCAAAAGTTTTCTTTCCCTTGGAGTTTTTGAATCTGAAGCAAATTTGAAGGTGGAGGCAAATCAATGGTTGCCTGAACCTTACATGGATCGAGACAAATCCTGTCCTTCGAGACCACGAAGCCAAGTAAACAACCAAAACTAACACAAAACACACATTTGTGTGGATTGAGTCGTATCTTGTAGTGTCAACAACGTAGAAATATCGCTCTCAAATGCTGAGGATGATCAGTCTGCTTTCGTGAATGAGCCGAAAGATCGTCGAGATATGGTTGAGCGATGTTCTTGATGTCATGGAAGGCATAATTCATTGCCCTTTGAAATGTTTCCCCTACATTCTTTAAACCAAAGGGTAGCTTGCGGTACGCGAATGTGCCCCACGGACAAATAAATGAAGTCTTTGACTGGTCCCGTGGGTGGATATTTATTTGATTATACCCAGAAAATCCATCCATAAATGAAAAGATTTCACATCTGGCGCGTTCATCAATTATCTGGTCGATGAAGGGTGTAAGGTAGTTGTATTTTGGAAAAGCTTGGTTTACATCCCTATAATCGACGCACACTCTAATCGTTCCTTTTTTTTTTCATTACAAGAACAATATTCGATACCCAATCGGTTAGAGGAACTGGGTAGATAAAACCAGCATGGAGAAGTTTTTCAACTTTTTCTTTGATGGAAACGGCTTTCTTGGGGTGCACCTACTGGAGCTGTTGTCATATTGGTTTGACATCTAGATACATCTGAATTTCGTGTTCAACTATGTTCGATTCAATGCCTGGCATTTCTTCATATGACCATGCAAATACATCTCTGAACTCGCAAAAGAGGGCGTAATATATTTCCAGTTTTGAATGAGAACAAGATTTGCCAACATGAATATTCTCTACAACATTCGGTTTGGTTGAGATATTGATGGCGATAGTCTCTTCAATATTGGACAGGATTCGTTCGGAATCCACCGTTTTTACAGTATTTGATAGAAAATAAAAAAATGAGGGATGATCAAGGTAACTGGAATTATCTTCCTTACAGTCAGGAAGATGGGAATGATGGTGGTAATCTTCCCATGGTGCCCCATCAATCATCATTGACTAAACAATTCCTTCGTCTGTAGAATGTACTTTCGACCAAGGATCTGAAGGGGTGCCATCTTCCTTTGACCTATCTATCCAAACGCTTGACGAGCATTGATTTGGGTTTGCCTCCCATGCCGAAAACATTGATTGCTACAATATTTCTATTGGGCTTGGAGGCAAGACCTCGTGATGATCCATACTAATATCGTGATCGGTTATCTTCTAAATGGAAGACACCATATTGTAGGTTCCTACCATGGCTACTTCTGCCAAATTGTTTGGAGGCTGTAGGGTAAAAGTCCCCATTAATGTAGGGTCTTTTAGTAGCCTACTTCGATATTTTGAAGTGAATGAGGGCTTCCGTGGATCATCGGAATGCTTCCCGTAACTTGTGAACTGTTGGGGAGAAAGGTTTGTTGGTCTATGATTGTAATTCCTCCTTGGAAAGGAAATGCAATCTTCTTGAAGTACGTTGACACAACTACAACCATAGCATATATCCAGGGCCTTCCCAGTAGGATGTTGTAATCGAGGTTTCCGTCGATAACTTCAACATCAATTTCCTCTGTCTAACCTCCCAGTTCGACTTGCAAGTTACTTAAAATCTCGAAAGGAGTGTATGTTCGTCCATCAAATGCTTTCAACGTCGTTGATGATCGTGACAAAGGCGGTGAGCCCAAAGTTTTCCAACAACTCATTGACATAATACATGTAGATGCTCCCTCATCAATGATCGTTCGATGAACACTTTTGTTGAGGGCTTTCACTTCAATAAGGAAAGAAAGTTGAGCTGGTAACTGAGGGTCATATCCTTTATGATTAAAGACTACAAGATTTGAATCCGCTGGGTCGATCCCACCTATTGCTGATAATAGAGCCTGCTTTTGGGAGGGGCAATTTTGTAGTACCTCAAGTGTCGACATAGTGGACGGCGATTGGGCCAAGTCCTCTACTATATTATAATTTTGTGCTGCCTTGGCACAAGGATTGAATTTCGACTTGTGTACTACTCCCTTTGGCGGCTTTATCGTTAGCTCAGGAATGATGGGTGGCACAACTTCGATCGAAGTTGTTGCCGAACTACTAGGTTGATCAGTAGCCTTGTTGTTCGACAGTTGTGGATTCCCGTAATCTTTATTCCTTTTCGATATCAAAGCATCATTTTGCTATTTTGAAACGGACAACATAAGTAATTGGGAAGGGGAAACATTGTCACTAGCAACTAGATTGGTTCCTAGGTTTGGAAATAGATCAGTCAATACTGCTGAGGTTTTTGAACTCTTAAAAAGTTTGTGGACTTCAACTTTATGAGGACATTATCTTGTCCAATGATCCTCATCACATATTTGACATCCCACAGGGGGTTTCCTTTGCCCACAATGGTTTGCAAAAGGTTTCTCAGGAGATGACTTATCCTATTTCTTCTTTTTCCCTTTGTTTTTCTTCTTGCCTCCTGGTTGCTTCGGCTCTTTGCCTTTGTCAGTTGACACGACATTTACCTTCGAGGCGAGAATTTCTTCATTTGCATTTTGACCCGAAATCTTACGGGCCTTCTTGTTTGTAGCCTTTGTCGATTTCGTACTTGTCGTACCTATAACGCCATCACCGGCATGAGATTCCTTGTTCGATTTAGGAGGATGAGGAACGGAAAATTCTGGTCTAGGAGCATCAAGGATTTTGTCATAGAGCATGCCAAACTGAGTATAAATCAAGTCTGGATATTGCGCACGAGAAATGACTTGCTCTTCAGTGACGACTCCTCCCTTCGCCACATATTCTATTATAGAAGGTAACAATGACTTAATAAACCATTCAGCTAACAGCTAATTAGGAACATATGTTTTCACCATTCTATGACGACGCCGCCACTCATGGATATGATCAGATATATGAGTGGCCGTCGTCTGTTTGAAATTGGTAAGAAGCTATGTTCCTGTTTCGTACCTTATGGGTAATTGAAATGGTTTAAAAAGGTTGTGGCTAAGGTGTTAAAGTTATCAAATGAAGCTCTTGGCAATTCAATGTACCATTTTGCTGCCAGACCAGTTAACGTTCTCTGAAAAAGGTGAAGCCTAATTGAATCATCATTAAGAGTGTTAGATGAACACCACAGATGAAAGGTCATCACATGATTCGATGGGTCTTCACCCGGATTTCCATTAAATTTAGGAATATTTAACGGAAGTTTGTGAGGAATCGCTGGCCACCAAGGGGCGTAAGCAATTGGATCGTTTGTTAGCCGATTTAGATCTGGTAACTCTAAAGTCGCCACGAAGGGCAACTATTGATTCAGGTTCGGTGAAGCATACCTAGGATAGGATGGTAGCGCATAAGCAGTGGGTTTTTGCATACCAGCATAATGCATTTGATGCTGATAACTTTGGTAAGGTTGATGAGCATAACCATTATAAAATGATTGATGTTGACCGTTTTGAATATATGGTTGGTCATTACTTGCAAAGATTTTTTGCTCAGATCCTTGGTAAGCTTGTTGGAATTGCGGTTGTTGATATTGCACCAGCCATGGTTGTGAAACCATGTGATGTTGTCCAATACCAACCGTTTGACCAAGATGAGAGGTAATAGTACCCGTTTGAACCTGGGTCGCCCATGTTAGGGAGCGACTAATCGGTGATTGTGGTTGTGTCAAGGAGATGGGAGCATGTTGTATTGCAACCTAAGAAAGTTGAGGTTGACATACAACAGGAAACGCATGTACTTGCGACATTGTCACAATGGCCGGTGTAGTGGGGATATTCGACATAGGTAAACTTTGTTGCATTGAGTATACAACTCTTAGCTGTTGAGGCAATATTGGCACCCAACCGTTGGATGTAATTCTAGCATGACCCGAATTCCATTGCGAACTCCCATATGGTTGTTCTACTGGATGAAACAATGAAAGGGTATACTTCCCCCCATATGGTGGCAATCCAGTGCTCAAAGGAACGATTGGCCTCTGAGGATAGGACTGCGCAAATTGATACTGTTGTGAAGGATCAATTTGTTGAGACTCAACATAAGAGATTCCAAATATTATTCTGGACGAACAAACGAGAATAGACCATATTGTCGAAACAGTCCCTGGATGGACTCCACCTAGTGGTTGAGAGCTAATTGGGACAGATGGTATACCGGCGAACATTGTTCGAGTTGCAGCAGGAGGTTCTGTTGCTGCTGCATCAGATGACATAGTCCTAGATGTTGACGGTTTTTCAGACATTTCTAGTCTCTGCAAGAGATTTCCTAGCGATTCTATAGGAACTTGTGATGAAGGGAGACTAACTTTTGATGAAGAAGGATATAGGGTGATCCCGACTCCAAAATGCAATGGAGTACTTGATGAAGGATCTTCCACAATCTCTTCTATAACAATCAAACCAGGTGGGAGAGGTAGACCGTCAGGTCCGTAAAATATTTCTGGTGCCAAAGAAGGTATAGGTTCTGCAGTGATAGATGTTTGGGGAAGTCTCCGCGAATGACGAGGTTTCGATTGACTTTCTTCCACGATTGCAGATTACTTGATCAACTGAAAATAAATGGGAAAAAATGATTTCAAATTTAATGAATTTTAGATGCTTTGACACAACTTGCTTTTTCAATTTTTAAGAGTCGAAAAAAAGCAAAAGATGACTCTAGTCGCCTTCAATTTTTAATGAGCCTAAAGCGACAAGTGCTCAGATGGACCTTTTCCTTTAAGGACTCTGAAAAGGAACGAAAGAGAATACTCTGGAAATCTAGACAGATGGATTACCAAACCCATCGCAAAACTGCAGAATAATTTTTATGGTACGGCAGTCAATCTTCCCGAATGTTGTGTTCAGTGCATTGCAATCAATAGGGCGGTAGACACAGCTTCCTAAGGATAAAGAATGTAGCTTATTGTGGTCTCCCAATATATACTCGATGGTACGTGGGAGCATAAGTCCGTACTGGCACTTGTTGTCTCAAAGAGGAGGAATCACCCAACCTACAATGAAAGTGATAGCTGCCAAGTTTTACGACGCCGGAATACGCCTCTAGCCTAGACTTCTAAATGTTGTGCGTTAGGTTCCAAAGCGTTTTTATGTTCATTGAATTTAATTTACAGTTGATCTTTCTTAAGAAGTTTTCCTTTCAAGTTCACCGCGTGATTTAGATATACAATTCCTAAAATGCAATCTAAGATGATAAACAATCGTGTTATCTTCCTTTTGCAATGAAAATCGTAGCTACTAAGGAAAGAGAAATGAGATTCTTTTCAACAAAGAGCAGAGAGCACACACTAGATGCACTATCCTAAATCAACAAGCAATCTAAATGCAAATGCACATGCATGTATTTGTTTTCGCTTTCTTAATGTGTGAATGACAAAAAGAATGCTAAGTACAAATTTGAATTGTTTCAAGTGACTGTACTAACGATTTTCTTTTCAAAAAAATGAAAGGAAGATAATGACAACACTTTGCAATTTTGAATTGAAAATTGCTTTCGACACTTGAAAAACTACTAATTCAAATAAAATACAAGAGTAATAGTGTAATCGACTATCAAGAACAATGGAATTCTTTTCTTTCATTGAAAACGACACTTGCGACACTTTCAAATCAAAATACGACAGCTTGATTACGCGAATTCTTTGTAAAAGAGGACTGTAAATGGCGAACAATACATAAAAACATTTACAGTTCTTTGTACTATGGAGGCTGAATCATGCAAAGGAAGGGACTTTCCATAGAGGTATATTGATCATAGACAGCAAAACTCCTGAATAAAGCTGAAGAGAGTGAACAAGAAACCAAAATTTGTAAGCAGAAGAGGTCTTATCTGATCATCGCACCTGTAACATAGGGAAAGTGTGATGCATCTCACTTACTGCACACGAGAGGTGAGATGCATCTAGATTCCCAAGAGGAGAAGGTGCGATGGTCTAGGGACGAGACTTCAACTTGGTTCCAAGTCACAGTTTGTAGCGTAGTTCAGGGATTTAGGACAAGCAAGTGATAGTCAGTAAATGCAAATCACACGGGCTGATCTAATGAGGCTACTTGAGCCACCACCAGGGCAATTAGGATGTCTGCAAATCAATTGTTCAGTTTATAAACAAAACCTAGAGATAGACTAAAGCAGCATTGATCTACTTTGACTTTCATAGAAAATGCAGTTCGAAGGCTAGCTGGCTTGACTTCAGGCTTCGTCTGTAAGTTTATAAAGTAAAAAAATAGACAAGCAAACAAACTAGTCGCTCCCCAGCGAAGTCGCCATTTTATTATCGGGAAATCTAGTGTCTATGGAGAGCTTCTAGTCCCACTAAGATGGATAGCTATCTTAGAAACAAACAGATTAAAGTTACTTTCGCTTTCCTTTATGAGAAGTAGATAGGAGAGGAACAAAGAATACCAATCTTGATCTTTCGCTTGGTTCTCTGCTTGTTCCTTCTCCTCTTTGATAGATGTTTGTCGCTCTTCCCTTGACCGCTCCACTTCAAAGAGTACCTGTAAAGTCAAAGTAGCATAATACCTTCAAAGTGCAGATATCTACAGTCATAAACAATATAGGACCAGATATATATTGACCACATACATGCATATATCAGCTAACATACAAGATTGTGGAGGAAAACTCGAATAGCTTTATTGATATAGAGGTTAAAAGAGAGAATTACAACCCATTGATCTGACCCAGCGTCATCCTCCCAACATGAAAGCCCTTCTTCACCTCATGAAAAGCTTAGATCACCCAACACTACGATATTGCACAAGGAAACCAACATCACTTCCTTACAAGATACAAGATTCCAGCCTTTGGATCTCTGGGTTGATGGATCCATATATAGATGATTGCAGGGGGGTGAGTCAGCTTCTGGGATTTTGATTAATGTCCTCTCTCTGATAGTTCTTGATTCCACTTGGAGATTGATGATATCTTACTCATCCCTGGGCGAATTCAGAGAGGCAAGTGTCACAGGAGAAGTTTCTGGAAGATTCCATGATCATCCACCTTGCAAACTATCTCTGCCATTTGTCTACTCTTGCCCATCGCACCCTACAGAAGCACTTTCCAGTATGCATCGCACTTTTTACACTGAGTAGGTAAGATGCATCGCACCCTCTGCACTGGGCAGTCTGTATGGTCCAGTTTTCACCAGTTTTGAGCAGTTTTCTGTGGAGAACTTCTGGGAGATGATATAATCAGCTGGCCTTGTTCCTTTAGGGCATGAAACAACACTTTAAGGGACTCAGAAGCCCTTGGTTTATGGACATATGTGATTGGGGTTGCAGTGCCCAAATATGTCTATAACAGTATTGACTTATATTGAATATGTTAGAAGTGACCTATGCATGCAGAGACCTAAGTGATAGAATTTTGTATGACAGTGACAAAAGTATCATGATCTTCATATGTTCTTGACCTTATATTAGTGATAGAGCTTCTTTATGAACTTGATATTGCAGAAAATGTATATTTTTGTATGGCTTGCTGCAAAGTTTTTGTGATAGTCTTGGATGATTGGTTTTGATACTTGAAGCATGAAGAGATAATGTTATGGTTGGATCTGAATGTTGGTATAAAAACTTATATTTTGAGAAAGATTATTATACTTGACACTGTATTTGTTAGAGTTGTTGGTATGTGGATTGGTATTTGATAGTGCTAGAGTTTTTCTTGGTATTTGGATTAGTGTTGATAGTGATGATGAACAAAACATTTTGATGGTTTGATGAATATGATATAAGGATACTGGCTTGGTCAATGTTGTTGAAATTTGGCTTGATATAGACAATGTTGATCAGCAAGATATTGACTTGATATTGGACACGTTTTGGCTTGGTTGATTAGTGATTGAATTCACAGTGGTTATTGGTAGCTTGGTATTTAGATTGAGCACATTGTTGGGCATGGGTCTAGTTTGAAAATTTTATGAAACATGGCCTACAAATTTTGATGGTTGATTGAGACAAGTGGATCCAGTATTAAAATTTTGAAACGTAGTCCACAAAGATGTTGAGGGTTGTAGCATTCAGTAAGGGAGTAGGAGTTGATAAACTTGATCAATGATTAGTAGCTTCCTTCTAGTCGAAGCTAGAGGAAAGAGGATTTAGTAGCCTCCAACAGGTAGGAGCTTGTGTACTGGTAAGAGTATGCACCAGTACAAGATGTAAAAAAAGGTATTCATAATAAGAAAGAAGATGGGACAACATCGGCAGTGGTTTTATCCCACATTGGATTTCCACCTAAAAATCAATGAAGCTATGTGTTGATGTGTTTTACATCCAATGGTTTACATGCTTTTACACTTAACATTGCTCATGGTTTATTGAATAAGCTATGATTTATAACACAGTATTATGCTAATGAAATAATTCTTCAAGACAACTTTAGAAATGAAAGTACAAATTAAGTAAATTTGAATTGGGAATGAAATATTGATTCACTTACCTCGCCCCCGGCCCCCCCCCCACTAGTATTTATAATGATTTGTATCGGAGTGGAGACCCTTAAGAAGTAGCTTGATCACTAGAAGGGAGTTCCAACAAGATGAGTAGCTAGGATGGAGTGTTCTCTACCAAACCACCTTTATTTAATGGAACAAACTTTGTATTTTGGAATATCATAATGAGAACATATTGTAGTCTCTTGGAGAAGATGTGTGGGCAACAGTTGAAATGAGATATCAATATCCGGGATCTATTCTGACAGATGAGGAAATAAAGAAACAATATGAGAATAATGGTAAAACAGTCAATGGCATACTAGGGGGGCTTGTAGAAACTGAATTCATGAAATTAATGTAGCTCGACACTGCGAAAGATATATGGGACAAGTTGGTCCAGAGCTACGAAGGTGATACCAAGTTAATAAATGCTAAACTACAATCATATAGAATTCAATATGAGTCTCTTCAAATGCATGCTGATGAAATAATTGCAAATTTTTTCCTTAGAGTAGATAAAGTTTTTAACACAATGAAGGGTCTTGGTGATAAGATTGAAGATGCTACAATTATTAAAAAGATATTGAGATTGCTAACTCCCAAATTCAATGTAAAATTTTTAGCTATTGAGGAAATGTAAGATTTGAACCAACTATCTTTAGAAAAACTTCATTTGATCTTGATAGCCTATGAAATGAGAACAAAAGGGGATACATAAGAAATCAAATAAGTTGCCTTCAAAGCCACATGTAAATAAAAATGAAAGGATGAGCCTAAAGATGTCAGTTACATCTCAGATGAAGAAGAAGTGAAATTTGTAAGGAAGTTGCACCTAGGAACTAGTAAATTCAAAGGTATTTACTTCCCTTTAAATGTTTTGCTTGTGGAAGAGTAGGTCTGACACAGGGTTACCCCTGCACATACCCATAGTATGCATAAAGAGGCATAAATACCATGTCCCAAGAATTTAACTCTCTAAAGAGTCAAATTTTTAAACATGAATGGTTAAGGCCCCTTATTTACAGTTCCTTTGAGTCGGAACTCAATCACCCCGCTTTAAACCCTCTATCGGAACTTTTCCTCAATACAACCTTTTCTCCTTTTCTATCGGGATTCATTAATGCTTCATAAACTATATATAACGTTATAAACCCTTTAAATATACATATGCAACCTTCCCTTTTTCAACCTTGGCTAACATATGTATCTAGCTCACAAAAACTTCATTCGGTGCTAATTCTTTATAAACCCCTTTACAAAGGAAAACACTCCCAAACATACCTTTTCCGCTCTTCTGTACGGCTCCTGCACAGATTTTGAGGCTTAACCTCATCACAATCGGCTATCGCACTGTCGCAGGTCATATTACACAATACATGGAATTACATTGAAATTCTACTTCGAACACGGTTAATGGATTTCAAATATTATTTAATCGCCACTATAAAGTCATCGGATCTGCCTTCTCTATTAACCTCCCGCTACATCAATCCTCCGAACTCTGATAAGCGATCACACCGATCAACTTATCACTATTGGCGTATCGCGCATACATTGTCCGACCTCTGCCTCCTAGAACTGTTGATAATGCGATCTGTGATTAGATCTGGGCCGTCGATCTGGACTCTCAATCCAATGGTCCAGGACCCATCGCGTTATCGCTATTGCTTCCCTCTATGGTCAGAACCCTTCACCTATAAATCACCGATCTGATCAATTCTTTGGACCTGATAAGGGTTTAGGCTAACCTCCATAATATTTCAAGTCTGGCACTTGATTCTGACCGTGTTTTTTCACTGTTTCTTAGTGTAATTAAGTTTTTCGCTTGTGGCCCAAAACTACACGATTACTCACTGATGCGATATTCTGCCTTTCCGATTCGATCTCAGCTATTGATCTTCCCATATCTAACGGTTCCTGAGCATCAATCTTCGGTCCTCCATTTTTCTACTTAACTTAAATTTTACGCACTTCTTCGAGGTTTTCTATGGTTTTTCTCCTCTCCAAAGGTTTCGTCCTACTGTTATTTTGCTACACACCCTTCCTCCTAAGCTTTGGTTGGTCCTTCTAATGGATTCAACACTCCATCTCAATCCTCCTCTTTATGTATTCTCTGTGTTATCGCTGCACTTCACCTGCACATATATATTTGTATCTATATATATTATATATATATATATATATATATATATATAATATATATATATATATATATATAATATATATATAGAATGATATAGTTCACTCATCTTCACGATTCAATGCTTACACTTATTCAATTTGGGATTAAATCCATGTACATATATATAAAAAAATACATAATTACAAAGTGGGATTCTTCTCGGCCCGATCTTCTGATTTAATGTCCTTTATTCACTATCTACCCGTAGGCTTACAAAACACTTCAATCGGTTATCTATCTACCTATCTCACCTCTCTAACCTCTGTTCATGCATTTTAGGCTTACATTTATACAATGGGGTTCTAAAACCACTTTCTAGTTTAGATCCCTGAATCCCTCAACAAAATCCTAAAATCTCTTTCAAATCCACAAAATCATGAACTGACTCCTAATCTAGGATTTGCAATCAATTCTTAATCCTCTCATCACTCAACTATCCTAAATCTCTCATGTTCTCCTACATTCGAGAACATTTACAATAAAGCCTCACAATATTCAATTAATTCCTACTCTCATTAAAATCACTCAAAACATTAAATAATTATATAAATCCAATACTTAGGAAACCAACTTCCCTGAAATACAAGACCCCCTATTTCTACTAGAATACAATGATAATATTGAGCTAGATGCTCCCGCATCAGACTCCCCATGTAAGAAAATTTATGACCACCTGGTCATAAGTTTGGATAATTGTTTCCTCCTAGATCCCAAGCTTTATTTTGTAATATGTCCTTTCTTGTCAATTGCTCTATTGTTGTTGTTATCTGTTTCTATTCTCCTGGTCTCCATACTTTATGTTGTAATGCTCCACTTGCCCTGCTTTCGAAGTCTGCTATTGTTTTCCTCTTGTTGTCACTCCTTTTCTTTCTTGTTGTTGTCTTTCTCTGAGATACTTTCATCATTAATCTTCTTATCAACTCAATCTCTCTGTCCAATATATCCTCTATCTGCTGATTGTTTCCATTTCTTAATTGTTGAACTCTTCTCCTTGTTGGTTCTTCACTTAATCTTATTGTTTCCTTTTCATCCTTACCCTCTTCTTTACTGTTGTTTTGCACCCTTTTTTTTGTTGCCACATTGTCTTTTAGAACAATTTCCTGCTTCTAGTTTCTGCATATGTCAACTTCTTCTTGATTATTATTTATGACAACTTCTTTGTCATCCTTCTTTAGCAATCTATATAGAACATTCATCCTCTGCACTTCCAACTTTCTCCTTTGAAAGTCTAATTCCCTTTATGTCTCAATGATTTTACTTGGAGTGAACTTCGGAAATTTTACATAATCTTCCATTTCCTCATTTGTTATTGTCTCATTATCACATGGTCCTTCTTCCTCTGCTAAATCTTCCTTAACATCCTTCAGTAGATGTTCTTCCTCTTCTTCTTCCATTTGGCTATCCACCTGTTCCAAATATGTTCCAGCTTCTGCAACAATATCTTCAATTATAAGACAATCATTATAATAAAAAATATAAGGCCTTTATAGCTCTTTTCCCTTTAGCAACACTTCAGTATGTCGCTCTGATCTCTCCTCTTTGTTAGCATATTAGTATGCTGATTCAAACTCAAATAACTCTTGAGACTATTAGCTAGCCTCTCCTCCTCATCATCTGTTTCAATGATGCTTCTCTATGCTTGTCCATGGTAATGAACTAATGTTTTGTTAACCTCCTTGTCATATTTTGCTTCATCTTCTGGAAGGTATTCTTTCACATCTTTTACAACTTTAAAAGGCTGTCTATCTTCTTCGAAACCTACAATCATACACAAACATTAGTTTTAAAATCACAAGACCTTACGGTCTTATTTGATGCTTCAGTCATCAAGTCTTCTGGCTGCTTCGAATCATTCATATGATTCAACGTCTCTATCTCTTTATCACTTTCAAAAAGTAATGGTCCACTTTCTGGTTCACATACCGAAACTTCAACATCTTCTTTAGCATCTTCCTTTTGTTGTAGCTTAACTCTTTCAAGCTTCTCTATCCTCTGTTTGGCATCTATAACCTATTCAAGTTCCCTTAGTTCCTTCATCAACTGCATATTCACTTGTTGATTCCTCTTCTCTTGTAGCCTTTTCCACTTCATTTCTTTCTCATGACATAACCATGCTTCTGGTATGTTTCATTTCTATGCAACATCTCCATTAACACCTCAAGCTGAACTGATATCTTAGCCTTCTCCCTCTCATATTCCTCTTTGCTTAACTGTCTCTGTATGCAATTTTCCTTGGCATCCTTCTCCTTTTGTCCTATGTTGTGGTCTCTTTTAAAACCTCTATTATGACTATCACTAGTCATCATCCTCTCCATCTCTATGAGTTCCTCACTCACTTTACTATGAGTTGCACTAAAACCTCTTCAACAGCAAGTTTTTTCCTGCTTCCACTTACCTCACCAAGCTCTCCTCACTCAGTCTTTTGGCAAGCAATTGGTTCTCTATCCCTGGAACCTCTCTTAAGCACTTCTCTTTGCTCTTTTTGGGCTTCAACTCATCTGCATCTTCTAAGAACACAAATGTCCTCTTTATCCAATCGCTGTTGGAATTCCTCAAGGTTCTGCCACATCTCTATTTTCACTTAGAAACTTTCACCAACCTCCTTTATCTCTTGGCAATTCTAACCACATCCTTTGTGTAATTGCCTTTTGGGAGTTGCAACAATACTTCTACTTCAATGAAAAGACTACAATCTTCTAATCTTCAATCTAATTAGAATAAAGCCATATCATCTTACCTTCAAGATCTCTGTCTATTATTGTCCTTCCATTCACTTGCACTTTTGAATGGACTATCCTTTCCACTAGCTTTCAATTGTTCTTCAAACTTTGCTTCTTCAAAAACTTACAAACATCTCTCTTACAGTTTAACTATTGTGATCTTTCTCTAAAATTTCACTCCTTCACTATATGCTACTCATTAAACAAAATTGCATACCTTCAACTACCTTCAGAATCTCACCATTTCTGCAAATCTGTTTCAGCAAATCTTTATGCTTCCACTGCACAATTTCTCAATATACTGTCAATCAGATTTTAGAATATGATCCTTTCTTCCAATCCTCTGGCTTTACCTTGGTAAAGCTTAGCTATCAGTAACAATTCCTTCTTGTTTAGTTTTCTTCCACTCATAATCATTAACAATTCCTTTCATTTCTGCTTCTTAAGGCCTGATCTCCTTTAGCTGAGATACTTCATTAGCTACAACCATCAATATTTAACCTATTCCTTTGT
Source organism: Pinus taeda (assembly GCA_000404065.3). NCBI lineage: Eukaryota > Viridiplantae > Streptophyta > Pinopsida > Pinales > Pinaceae > Pinus > Pinus taeda. Next base: position 56,079 of record APFE031011654.1, on the reverse strand, counting down.
TAGCAAACTCAAATCAGAATTAAACAAACAATACCTAACTGATTTCTCCATTCATTCTTCACATCCAAGTGAACCTCCATTCTTCAAAACATCATTGTGGATTCTTCCTGTCTCTATAATCTCTGCTTAATTTTGTCTTACTTGCCTCTAAGAACTTAATTGTTCTTCTCCATTCTCCCAGCTATACTCTGGTCGCTTAGCTATCAAATCAGAATATGATCTCCCTTGCCTGTATACACATCTTTTCCAAAAATCTTTGTTCTTAACTCTTTCAAAGAAACTCTTATACAGAATTGCTTTGTTCTGCCTAATGCTAAACGTTTCATTTATAATTCAGCTCTGATACCAAATTGACGCAGGGTTACCCCTGCACATACCCATAGTATGCATAAAGAGGCATAAATACCTTGTCCCAGGAATTTAACTCTCTAAAGAGTCAAATTTTTAAACATGAATGGTTAAGGCCCCTTATCTACAATTCCTTTGAGTTGGAACTTAATCACCTCGCTTTAAACCCTTTATTGGAACTTTTCCTCAATACAACCCTTTCTCCTTTTCTATCAGGATTTATTAACGCTTCATAACCTATATATAACGTTATAAACCTTTTAAATATACATATGCAACCTTCCCTTTTTCAACCTTGGCTAACATATGTATTAACTCACAAATCCTTCATTCGACGCTAATTCTTTATAAACCCTTTTACAAAGGAAAACACTCCCAAACATACCTTTTCCGCTCTTCTGTACGGCTTCTGCATAGATTTTGAGGCTTAACCTCATCGCAATCAGCTATCGCACTGTCGCAGATCATATTATACAATACATGGAATTACATTGAAATTTCGCTCCAAACATAGTTAGCGGATTTCAAATATTATATAATCACCACTATAAAGTAGTCAGGTCTACCTTCTCTATTAATCTCCCACTGTATCAATCCTCTTAACTCCAAAAAGTGATCACACCGATCTCTGATTGCCGATCGGCGTATCGCGCATACATTGTCCGACTGTTGCCTCCTTGAACCGCTGATAATGCGATCTGCAATTAGATTTGGGTCGTCAATCTGGACTCTCGATCCGATAGTCTAGGACCCATTGCGTTATCGCTATCGCTCCCCTCTATGGTTAGAACCCTTCACCTATAAATCTATGATACGAACAATTCTCCAGACTCGATAACGGTTTAGGCCAACCTCCATAATATTTCAAGTCCATCACTTGATTCCGACCATGTTTTTTCACTATTTCTTAGTGTAATTAAGTTTTCCGCTTGTAGCCCAAAACTACACGATTACTCCACTGATGCGATATTTCACCTTTCTGATTCGATCTCGGCTGTTGATCTTCCCAGATCTAATGGTTCCTGAGCATCTATCTTTGCTCCTCCGTTTTTCCACTTAACTTAAATTTTACGCACTTCTTCGAGGTTTTCTGTGGTTTTTCTCTTCTCCAAAGGTTTCATCCTGTTGTTATTTTGCTACACACTCTTCCTCCTGAGCTTCGATTGGTCCTTCTAATGGATTCAGCGCTCCATCTCGATCCTCCTCTTTATGTATTCTCTGTGTGATCATTGCACTTCACTTGCACACACACACACACACACACACACACATATATATATATATATATAATGATATAGTTTTCTCATCTTCACCATTCAATGCTTACACTTATTCAATTTGGGATTAAATCCCTATACATATATATAAAACAATACATAATTACAAAGTGGGATTCTTCTCGGCCCGATCTTCTGATTTAATGTCCTATATTCACTATCTACCCATTGGCTTACAAAACACTTCAATCAGTTATCTATCTACCTATCTCACCTCTCTAACCTCTATTCATGCCTTTTAGGCTTACATTTATACAATGGGGTTCTAAAACGACTTTCTGGTTTAGATCCCTGATTCCCTCAACAAAATTCTAAAATCTCTTTCAAATCCACAAAATCATGAACTAACTCCTAATCTAGGTTTTGCAATCAATTCTTAATCCTCTCATCACTCAACTATCCTAAATCTCTCATGTTCTCCTACATTTGAGAACATTTACAATAAAGCCTCACAATATTCAATTAATTCCCACTCTCATTAAAATCACTCAAAACATTAAATAATTACATAAATCCAATACTTAGGAAACCAACTTCCTTGAAATACAAGGCCCCCTATTTCTACTAGAATACAATGATAATATTGAGTTGGATGCTCCTGCATCAAGATCACTATGCAACCGGAAGCCCATATACTGAAAATCATGGAAAGAAAGAAAAAAGAAAGGATGTATCCAAGAAAAATGTCAAAAAGAAATTATCTAAAAATAAAAGCTTTTATTATAATGAAGAAATGAAGACACATAACATGGTCAGGTAGATTCAAATTCATATTATAACACTAGTTACAAAATACTTATGGATCTTGAAGATCAATTGACCAGTGAGTAAGATAATTGTGAAACAAATGATTTAATGAATGCATTAAGAGAAATTGATAGACTTAAGAATTCAAACAAATATCTAGAAACCAAAGAGAGTAGTATTGTTCAAGAAATAAATTTGTTAAAGACTCATCTAGAAGAAACTAATAGAAGAGACGAAGTCTTGATGAAACAAATTCAAGAAAAGGAGAGGCTTTATGCAAAGTTAGAATCATAAATTATGACTCTTGGGAAGATTATGAGAAAACAAAACCTCGATCAAATTGGAACCTAAAATGGGTAAAGGCATTTGAATCATTAGAGAAAATTATAAATGAATAGTGCTCTCCTCTAATTGAGACAAGAATTGGATATAATCACAAAGTTTCACATACACAAGGAGATGAAAAGGACCTTAATAAGTCTTATCAAAATCACAATGAATCATCAAGATCAAACAGAGGACCAGTCCTCAGGTATAAGATATGGTTTAATGGATATTGTTTTACTTGTAACTTGTTTTATCATAAGGCCGCTTATTGTAGATCTAGCAGATGGAGTAGAGGCAAACAAGCATCTTATTACAAGAGGTGTTATGAGTGTCATAATTCTAGACACATGGCCAAAGACTGTAGGAGGAACAAACTTTTCAAATCATCCAATCAAGAGAAGAAAATTTGGAGGAAGAAGGAACAAAAACCAGAGACATAGGGAAGATAGTCCCTACTGCAATATACTATACTTAATGCATATTTCTAACAAGGGCTGCATAAATAAAAGTGAGGTGCATAGCCTCATGGAAATCAGATGATAACAGAGGAACTTGATGACTATCATGTCCACAAGATCAGTTTGTTTGTACATGATCTCAGGGGGAGCTATGCATATGTGTTATTTCACTAAAATCAACTTTGTTGATGACTTCATGTGTTATAATTTTGATGATAATTTATGCCACTAATGATGCATTTGTGATCAAGATTCATGATGAAGAGTTGGCACAGGTTCATGGGGAGCATCTCTTACACTTCTTATAGTTCATTGTTGGCATTATGGTTCTAAAATTGGTTTATTGCAGACTATTGATCTGGTGTTTGAGTTTGTTTATCTATGATGTTTTATGAGTGCCTATGTGTATATTGTGATCAGGATTGGTGATTGGCATAGATTTAGGGGATCATCATCTATGCTTCCAATGGTTAATTGTTGGCTTTATGATTTATTATTAGCATGGGCACTACTTATCTAATATGATCTATGATTATTGCTATTCTGATCAATCTTCTTACATTAGTTCTTCGATTCATTGAAGATATATATGTTGTTGTCACTATGTCATGGTTGATGATTGGTTGGCATGTTGTTGATAATTTCTATTCTACTTAATGGCTTGTGATGTTGGAGGTATTCTTTGACTTCTCATATGTTGCTAATGAGTCTCTTCATATCAATGTTATATCATATGCTAATATTGATGGATGCCTTTAATGTTGATCATGCATAAAAGAGAGCCTCACAGATATTGATGTTGAAATGAAGTCTTAAGAATAGTCATGTGATATGATCTATTGTACTTCTCTTTGTTAATGGGTATCATTAGTTGTGTCTATCATGCTTATGTATAGCCATGTATTTGTTGGTACTTACATTGGATATCACTAGAAGGTCTAGTCATTAGGGGAATTTTGAGGTCTAAAATGGGTCTCCTAAGAAAAATGTACAACCAAAATAAACTTTATAAGAACCAATAGGATTCAAGATGATGATGTCAACCATGGGGGATGATTCACCATTTTTGAAGTAAAAAGGTATAAAGATTAAAAAATAATAAAATAATAAAGCTACTTTTTCAACTCGTATTTTCAAGTTATCTCTGTAAGGTTTTACTCAAATTTCGAGCAGGAGTACTCGTTGGATGCAAAATTTAATTCCTCATTCAAGGAGTACACATGTTGCATACTTTCAATGGACCTTGCTACATGAAAAATGAGAAATATATGAAACAAGTGATTGCAATCATGTTTTTCATGTATTTCTCATCTTTCATGTAGTAGGGTCCATCAAAAATATGCAAAATGGATACTCCTTGGATGAGGAATCAAATTTTGCATCCAACGTGTGTTTCCGATTGAAATTTGAGTAAACCCATAGGGAGATAAGTTGAAATGCGTGTTGAAAAAATAGGTTTTTCTTTTTTCCCTCTAAAATTTGATGATGTAATCTAATCTTATATTTATTTTTTTTTGAATTTGTCTACTCCTATATTGATACAAAAATATTTTTACAAAGAGGCAATGGCCTCGAGAAGTCTAGCCCAGAGATGCGGCATGCTCACATTACATAGCTGAACACTGACCAAAAAGACTTGTTGAAGATTGACGAGAAGAGCATCTAGGACCATGACCATGACTAGTTCATAGAAATGGAATACGCCAATATCGAAACTGAAGACTGACCAGAGGTAATTCAAAGACCAAAATAAGTTGACTGGGCCCATACAAATAAACAGGGAAGCGCTGCCCAATTCAAAATTGAAATCTGACCCATTAAAATCCCGGCGATAAATCAACACAGCATTCCAGAGCACAATGTTTCCCTGGGTTGGTCCGAGAGCGAGGCTCTGCGGCAGCAAGGGAACAACACGAGCGTAGGGGAGGAGCATGAATGAATTCTTGGAGGGGCGCCATGACAGATGAACTTGCAGGCTGGTGTGGAGCGACAAGATGCATTAACGCAACATTGAAGATGTTAGCAAAAGACTTAAAGACTGGCATCACGCGAGGCTGGATGGCAGTGGTAATAAGCCACGCACCAACCCACCAAGTCGCCCACGTACAGAACGCAACGTTACACACCCGCATCCAAGAGAGATAGATCTTGTTGCACTAGAAGAGTGCAGTCTTGTTTGAGTTGTGCATCATTAGAACTACTCAGTGGACTAGAGAAGAATGGGAGTTGCTGATTGACACCTTGATTAGCCAATTTGTCTGCTACCTTGTTAGTTGTACGCCGAATGTGGTTGAAGGTAATGTTGTGGGATGCCCTGAGCCATTCTTCAATTTGTTCCAATCTGCTTAGAAGCCGCTAGCTCAAAGCGATCTTTGCTGCTGAGGTGCCTGAGTGAATCCAAATAGCTACCTCTATTAAGATTTGAGAATCCCCTTCTACCTCTAGAGGGAAAAAAAAGTCCATTTCTGCTATACAAATGCCCTTCCATAAGCCTTCAAGTTCGGCAGCATTGTTGGTGTCTCTTCCAAGCGAACCATGATATATGTGAAGAGCAGAGCCTACAGCATCTCTAAAAATACCACCATAACCAGCCAGCCCAGGATTTCCCTTGGCAGCTCCGTCAAAGTTCAGTTTGTAAGAGTGGATGGCAGGAGGAGACCAGAATTGGGGAGAGTCAGTATGGATGGAGGAGCTGGGCTTGACTTGAGCTAAAAATGTGAGGTCTAGGTTCCAATTATTCAGAATGAGGCATTCCTGGGGTGAAGCTGGCAAATCTGAGTCTTGCCAGTGTCTTAGAGCTAGAGTTTCTTGAAGGTTTTGTTTAAGAAGTAGTCATAGGGTGTCAAGGGGCGTACTGTGATTTTTAAAGATCCTGTTATTTCTCTTCTTCCAGATGATACAATAGACAAAGCCTGGTAAGAGGTTCCAGAGGGAATTGAGTAGTAGACTTTGGAAAGGATGCCGAGGCCAGTTCCTGATGGTGTTTAAAATATCTCCCACACGTCTGCCCGTTCTTCTATTGCACTGTGTAGTTCTCTCCCAAAGTTGTGCTGCTAATGGGCAGGGGTCCAAGAGATGCAAGATGGTCTCTGTGTGAAGATTGAAATTGGGACATTTGGAAGGCCCAGTAAATCCTCGCTTTTGTAGATTGTCCCAAGTGGGGATCCATTGTTTGCTTAGTAGCCAAAGGAAAGTAAAGACCTTAGGCTAGATGCTTGGTTGCCAAACCTGATCCCATATCTGATCCTTTATTATCTGCGTGGGTTGATAGAGAAGTTGGTATGCTTCCTTGGTAGTGAACATACCTTCGGGTGTATATCCCCATCGCACTTTGTCCTTTTGATCGGAGAGTTTAATTTTCCTGAGTTTGAGCTCTTGATCGATCTCTTCATAAGTTTCCTCCTGCCAGTTAGCCTACCAGGTGCTAATTGATCTCCAAAGTTGAAAACCTTGAGAGGATTGTTTCTGCCAAAACTGATGGACATGGATTTGATCATTGTTCTGCATAATAGCTTGCCACTTGGGTTTGTGGAAGAGAGAGGCGAGTTTGGGAAGTTGTTGCCAAGAGTCCTCCAGTGGACTTCCTGGAGCATATTTGGCCTGCCACAGACGTGCCCAAGGAGTGTGCGGTTTGGAGATCCAGTTCCACCAGATGTGGGCACCCATGGTGTTATTGTTGTGGAGGGGATCCCTTAGACCAAGCCCACTAGCTGACTTCGGAAGACAAACCTCAGTCCATTTGACAAGAGCCCATTTTCTGTTGAGGCTTAAGGAACCCCAAAGAAAGTTTCTTTGAAGATTGCGAATTTTTTTAAGAACCCATTTAGGGGCTTCCAATATAGAAAATAAGTACAGAGGCATGGCTTGGAGAATGGATTTGATTAGGATAAGCCTGCTAGCAATGTTGAGCGAGCGGTAGGTCCAAGAAGAGAACCTGGTTTCTAAATTGTCAAGGAGGGATCTCCAGGAAGCATGTTTGATGGTTGAGTCAAATAGGGGAGCTCCAAGATATTTCGAAGGAAGCACAGCTATCAGGAAGCCCAAAATCATGGCTATATTTCTCTTAGTCAGAATGGGAGCGTGGAAGAAGAAGAGATGGGATTTGGAAGCATTAATGGTGGTGCCGGAAGCTTCTAAGAAGATATTGAGCAGGGACTTGAAGGCAAAGGCCTCTTGAACTGACGGATGGCCAAAAAGCATATTGTCATTGACAAACTATTGGTGAGAGATGGGGGGTTGACCATGAAGAGAAATTCCCTTTAAGGAGTGCGAAGAGATAGCAGAATGAAGAAGGCGACTAAGGCCTTCGGCCATGAGAACAAAAAGGAACAGGGAGAGAGGGTTGCCTTGACGAATACCCCGGGAGGGATGAAAGGGTGAGGAAGGAGAACCATTAAGAAGGATGGAGAAACAGGAGGAGGAGATAAGATTCATAAGCCAACGTGTCCAACTAGCATAGAAGCCAAATGCTAATAACATTTGATTAATATAGGTCCAGCTGAGTTTATCGAAAGCTTTCGAAAGGTCTAACTTGAGAATCATACCTAGCTTTTTTAGAATCTTGAGTGAATGGATCACTTCATGTGAGAGAATGATACCGTCCAGAATCTGGCGCCATTCTACATAGCCTGTCTGCTCTAGCGAAATGAGGTGAGGGAGAAGAGGCTTGAGCCTGTTCGCCAGGACTTTAGATATGAGTTTGTAGATTACATTGCAGAGTGCAATGGGCCTATATTTATCAGGTGTAATGGATTCTTCCACTTTAGGTACTAGCGCTATGAAGGTCGTGTTAAGGGAAGGAAGGATTCAATGCATCGATTGCGATTATTCCATGAGCTCCCAGACCTCTGTTTTTCTATGCTCCCAGAAAGCATGAAAGAAATTGGTTGTGAATCCATCGGGGCTAGGCGCTTTGCCATCCTTAAGTTGGGCCATAGCGTCCTCCACTTCCTGCATAGAGATAGGCTAGAGAAGCATATTGTTGTGGTCCACCGCAATGATTTTTGGAATATACTACGTAATAGATCGAATGGCCTAATTTCTATAGCCCGGAGGCTCCCGAAGAATGTCCTAAAAGTACTCTTTGAATTCATGTTCCACTTCTTCATGCACCTCCAGTTTCTCCCCTTGTCGATTATTAATGAAGGCGATGTTATTGTGCATTCTCCTTTGAATAGTAGACCTGTGAAAAAATTTGGTATTTTTCTCCCCATCCTTAAGCCATTTGACCCTGGATTTTGGATGCCACAAGGTCTCTTCTTCTTGCCTTCGTGCTTCAATCTTGGTCAAGAGGGCCTTCTCCTGTTGCGCATAGTCTTTCGTTCTTCCCTCAGAGATAATACACTATTGCAATGTATTCATTTGCTACTCCAGCGCTTTCTAATGGTGAAAAATTTTACCAAAATGAGTGTGATTCCATGATTTGAGAGCTTGTTTGAGGTGTTTTAACTTTTGTTGAAACTGGAACATCTTGGCTCCTTCAGGGGGAGTGAAGGATTTCTAGGCATCGTTAACTACTTCTTTGAAGTTAAGATGTGAAAACCAAAATGATTCGAAGCAAAAAGGTCTATTACACTTAGAGCCCAGATGTGACCACTATAGCATTATGGGCCAGTGATCGGAGCCCACTTGAGGCATGATAGAGGCATGAAAGTCCCCACCCAGGTGAATGGCATTATCCGACATAAGGAATCGATCCAGCATGGAGGCTATATGCTGTGGTCCCCTTCTTTTATTGGTCCATGTATACATACCATTAGAAGTCTGTAGGTCCATTAACTGATTTCTGTGGATGAAGTCTTTGAAGCCGATGTTGTCTCCTTCCAGCCTCAATCTTCCTCCTGATTTTTCCTCCAAAGCTGTGATGATGTTGAAGTCACCACCGCAAATCTAAAGGGGAAAGCTCCTGACAGAGTTGAGAGCTATGAGAGCGTCCAACAAATCCAACTTCTTTTGTAAATCTTGTGGGACATACACATTAGAGAGATGACCATGGATATTGGTCCCGATTAAGTGGAAAGTTGTCTGAATAAAGTAGTGTGAGGCGTGAAAATCATGAAGGGAGAGAACTTGAGGGTTACAAATGATTGCTAGCCCTTGTGAAGCCCCTGAAGCATCCACTGAGGCTGAACGGCATCCAGACCAGGATTTATTTAGGATCTTTTCCAGTGCAGTTCTATTTCATTTTGTTTCTTGTAGATAGACTAATGAAGGCTTATCTTGTTGGATCATGTTTTTTAACATTATGTGTTTTGCAGGGCTATTAAGCCCTCTCATGTTCCATGAGATGAGCTTCATGAGGAACAGTGGGGAAGAGATTTGAAAAACTTAGTCAGCTTAGGGAATCTACCAGATTCCACCAGCATTTCTCCAATAATAATGGTCCTCTGCAGATCCGTTTTACACCCGCATTTCTTCGATTCTTTCAGTATTTTTTTTCCATCCCAAGGAATGCCTGCTTGAATACCAAGACATTTGTTATGTTGTGCTTTGGCTAAAACTACTTCAAGACTTTCGATTTTCCGGGGGGGTATAGCACTGAATTCTTTCTGTCAACACGCTGTTTCCAAGCTAAGAATGTCCAGATATCCCACATCTATACTCTCTGGTTCCTCATCCATGTGTATCGGTATGTTCTATTCTTCCTTGTTGGGATTTTGATGGATACTGAGAGCTAGAGCTGCATCTATCTCCATGGTGGATGTTTGAAGGGTTGTATCTTGATCTTTATTATCAGAGGAGGTAGAGGTGGGGATGATGGTGAGATCGGAGGCCGAGAGCAGAGCTAAAGATTTTGGAAGAGCGGGGGAAGAAGTAGGAGGTGGATTTGAAGAAGAAGGGATAGAAAGGTGATCCTCCAAATTATTTTGAGAGGTCAAGATTGCGAAGCTATTTCATATTTCAGGCTTCTTGAGATTATCTGGGGCGACTGGAGATTTCTTGGCATGCTTTCTTCGACTGGTGACTTTTGTGTATCCCTCAGCATCTTTACTAGTCTCAGTGGCAGGGGCTTTAGGTTGAAGATTCAATGGGCAATCCCTGAATAGGTGGCCATGTTCATGGCATTTCCTGCAACGAAATGGAACATGCTTGTAGTCTATTGTTTGAACCCATTCAAAATCATCATGAAATAGACTTACCGAGTCCATGAGTCCTTTGGCCAGATGCATGTGTACATAGATCCCGGCATAAGAGGTGTATCTTTGGTGTTTAGTTTCCTCAGCGACTTTGATAAAAACTCCCAGGCCATTGCCTATGTCCTTTAAGGTCTCCTCGTCCTAGTATTCCAGGGGAAGAGAGTACATAAGGATCCATACTGGAGCCCAATTGAAATATTCTTTGTTTGTATTGAATTTCTCTATCCAGTTACAAAGGTACATGCTTGCAGAGTTGAAGAAGTACGGGCCTCCCTCAAAGATACAAGTTCTGTCATCCACACAGTTGAAAGTAGCAGTGAAGAAGCCTTTGGGACCAAGCTGCAGGGTAACTTGTCCTTTAGGCTTCCATTTGGAAGCGATCCATCCTTGCAAGGCCTTTTCAGTAGGCCAGAGTCCTAAGAACTTGCTTATGAGGGCATGATCCCTCATATATTGGATTTGGTCATTGATTCCGTGACTAGGGAGATCTATTTTGGTTCTTTCTGAAGTCTTGGGGATGCATGTAGTAGAGGACGCCTTTGGCAGTGACGTCGAGGCATTCTGTTCTATGCCTTTGTCTTTAGCAGCCACGGAGCCTGCAACAGTGTTGCCAGCATTATTGATAGTGAGGTCGATAACATGGGCGACCAGTGGGGTGGAGCCAGGACTGGCATTTGTTTCTACGCTTGCAGAGTTGTCAGAAGAGGAACCGTTGGGGGGAGGGGGGGGCGTGCCCACCCCTCTGGAGGGCAGATTCATGGAGAAAGAGTCAACAGAGAAGCTTGAGGCGCCGAGCTTTGATACAGTGTGCATAGAGGATTAGGGCATCGAAGTTTGCACAGGAACCCTAGCAGGAGCAGCATCGCCCATATCTTTCGTCTCAACATGAAATATTATTCATAGGAATCTAATCTTATATTATTATTTCCACTATTATTTTATAATTTCCTTAGGAGACCCGTTTTAGACCTCAAAATCCCTTAATGATATGCTCAGGGGGAGCATGATCCATGTAAAAGGTTATGGTGTTGATCTCCTTGGTTCACAATAGCAGATCAGATTTATAGTGTTGAATATTTCAGCAGGAGTACCTATTTTCTTTCTACCCTTTGGCCTTGATGTCAAAAGGGGAGAGAAGGAATTTGTTATAGGTGGTTGACATCAATTCCAAAGGGGGAGTTTGTTTGCATTATGGCTCAACTCATGTGTTGTCCTTGATGTCAACCTACATTATGATCCCATCTCAGTATGTCTACATGAATTGTTTGTCAACCTACACTATGATCTCATCTCAATATGTCTACATGGATTTCTAATGGATTGTTTATCTTAGTATGTCTACATGGATTGGTTGTATGTATACATGGATTGTTTGTTTTCTAACAGTTGTAGTGTATGAAGAGGTAGGAGGTGCATGAAGAGGTATATGTTTGGATGAGGCCTACATAGGCTTGCTAGGATGTTGCAAAGGCTACAAATAGTTGTACAGGTGTTATAGAGCAAGTGGAAGAAGTGTGTTAAAGTTCTAGACTGAGAGGAGCAACTTTAGCCTAATTTAAGCTACAATTGTTGGGAGTTAGACCTCCACAATGCAATTGTAGGCTCTTAGTCGTTGGGAAGCCAATAGTAACAGAGTGACAATAATCTCTGGGAGCTACTTATCATCATAGTGATTGTGTTTGTAAGTGATTAAAATTAAAAACCACAAGCCAAACCAAAGTTTCACCCATGGAATTTGTGCGCGCAAGGGTGAATTGAGATGGTTAATAATACCAACAACAAATACCTTTGTTTTTTCCTATGGTATTGATGAGATAAGGAGGCTATTAAAGAGAAGCAATTTGGAGCAATTGAATGTGCATTATTGAGTTTTGTGTGTAGTGTTTCACACAGATCTACACCAAAGCATGGGAAGAGTCAAGCGATATCAGAGTTAATGGCCTTGTTTGCATAGATTTGATTGCATGACACTGATGCTGTAGTATCCCACCATTTGTGATGTAGAGAAGGGTTTGTAGTATGCAAAGAATGTTTTGATGTTATGACAATGTATGTATACAAGAATCAATGTGTGCGGTTCAAATGATTTGTCTTTTATGGCTTGATTTTAAAAGTTTTTGAAAGCTGTGATGTATATGCAGAGGTTATGGTTGATTTGATAGTGTGTATGCAGACAAAGACTCTTGTATGGTAGTATTTGATTTATGTAGCTTCTACTTGACTTACAAGAGTAGTCCTAGGTAGTCACAACAATGATTAGATCAACTAGTCACAATAATCTTAGTTGTTGTGACAATCCAAGTACATAAGACCTATGACTAGTTATAGTACTTGGATTGTCACAACAAATAAGATTAGGTTTAGCAAATTGGTCGTGGCAGAAAATTTAGAAAGAATCAACCCCTCTAGAAGCTAAAGTATATTCTTGTCTATCCCTAAACAACATAACACTATCCTGAGACAATGTACAACATAAAGGTTTGATGGTGACAGGTCGATACCCCCTATATGGGGAATTATTGGGATCATTAAGTCATTTATTTTTTCATTTCCATTTCTCCAAGATGCTATTAACTATTGGGTTGCATCATCAATATCTCTAGGGAGGAAATTATCTATGTCTGGCATTGGAACAATGGATACACTCAACAAAGAATACAAACTAATCCTTCATTTTTGAGGTGATGTTGTTGGTTTTGCTACTTATAAATGACAAATTATTAAAAAATAAGTAAACTAATCCACAAATAGATTTATAAGTTGAATGGAAATTTTCTTGCAAACTCCTCAATGACCAAATATGAACCTCATGGGTTCTCCCTTTTCCCACTAGAAATCTTTCTAGATCACAATGATTCTTTCATAGAGCCTCTAAGAATAACAAAAAAATCGATAAAGGAGGATGGCTCATCCTTTCAAATAAGCAAAAGTTCTCCTTCATGCTAGGCCTTGAAAGGGAATCAAACAACCTGGCAAAGTTCTCCATGTGTAAGCCAAAAGAAGTCTAACTAAACTCTATCTTCTTGTAAGAAATTTTGAGGGCAATTCCCCACCCTTGCAGAGTTAGATTGTAATCAACACTTTGTAGATATAACTATGAAAGAAGCCCAAACACAAAAAGATTCAATCGTTGGTAAAACAGGGCATCTTTTTGTGAGGTTTTTTAGGGTTCATTGAAACCCAATCATTATGTCACTCACAAACAAAAACCTCATTGTTACTTTTAGTGAACGAAGCTTGCTCTATACCCCAAATTAGTTTGCACAGAAAGAAGAAATAGCCCTAGTATCACTGTTTTGCTTTTGATAGTTGTTTGGAAATATTTTCTAATAAAATTTGTTTAAATTTTGGCAATTATAAGTTTATCTTTATAGTCTTTTCAAATATTTTTCAAAGTATTAAATCTATTTATATTTTTTTTAACTAATAATAAATAAAAAATAAAAAACATAATGTTACAAAACACAATTTAACTATAAATTATTTCACCAAATTATAACCAAAACCTTCGAAATATAAAATAATTAAACAACACCAAAAATAACCAATAGCAATAATTACGCCGTAAGGCGTTTCCCTATGAAATGAATTGCCTCAGCTGCTGCGTGTCCTATTGTTGACCATAGATCTGTGGTGTTAGACGATGGAATGAAGTGTGATCATTGATCCAACACCGATACACCGATTCAGTTTACTAAAGGGTTAATGTGGAAGGCGGACGGACGCACCGGCAGCCAGCATTCGTTTCACGCGTGTAATTTCCCTGCAGATTAGCAATTACCTAGAGATTATCAAACATAAGCGGCATCAAGATAAAGCTGCAGCAATAGAGATTTGGGAGACGCTGGATGCATACATGCGGGCTAGGAGGTCGGCCTCAATGCTTCTGCCAGTGGTTGCTCTAAACGTACGATTCTGCGTCTTACCATTTTTTTTAGTTTTTGTGAGACCTTATGGTTTCTTTCTTTGATGTTTTGACAGTTGGTGAAAACAGCACCGCTTGAGGTTTAGTTTTTTTCTTCTCCTCTTCATTAATAAAGTTTTTGTTTGTTCTTTTGGCATAAACATAGATATTTTTTATTTCCGATTTTGTTGTTAGGGGCTTGAATGAATCAGATGTGAGAGTTAGGTGCAAAGACACTTGGATCTGAATCTGTTATATAATGTGATTTGTGGTTGTGGGCATGCAGGATCTGCTTCAGCTCCTAACGTTAACACTTCTTCTGCCAACAGTAAAAAGAGAGCAATATCTACCATGAAATCTGATGCCCAAAACCCTGATAAATAAATTAAAATAGACACACCTATATGCCCAATGAATTGTTTTGGCGCAATTAAACTAAATTCAACTAAAACTGCACAGGTAACATAGATTTGTTACAGATAACATAGGCAGTTAACTGTTCGGACAAATTCATAGAGTGTTGTGTGTTTAGCGCATTCAGCGCCTAACATCTGTTGTACCTATTTCTGCATTTATTCAGACTGTCCTGAATATCTCATGTTGGCTATAGAAATTCTGGCATCAAAACATGTAACTCTAAAGAAGTTTGTATTCTGTTTGCGTTCTAATGCTCTATTTCCAGTTGTTCTTGAAGCAATTGCATTTAAAAGAATATTTGATCGCAAAATCCAATATTATTCTTTCATCTTTGATATTCCAATCGAAATCTCTTTATTGATTTTTACTTAATCATCATTTTAATTGAACTAGATATGCGACCTTGGGTTTCATCTCTATCTTTCTGTCAGAAATTATAATAAAGCTTGGAAATTTCAAAATTCGTAGCCACCTTTTATCTTTAATCCTCAAGTAATATCTTTTATCTTTAATGGTCAAGTAATATCTTCTTAAATCTTCTTAAATTCAACTCTATCGGGAATTTACATCTTTGTTAATATAGCTCTATATCTGGTTTATTGATGAAACAACTCCGCCTCGTAAGTCACTTAAATAAATAATTTTGGCTGCCTTGCTGATCGGAAGGATTTTTGCTTAAATACAATAGGTCAATTTGATCGTCTAACCCATAATGATAGAACAGGGCTCTTTGTTGTTTATTCTGGCTGAGGTGGAGATATAATGTTCTTATTTCTTTTAAAAAATTTCTGTGTTAGGTGCAAAAAACTAGGATTTTGGAGAATTGGAAAGTCAAGAAAACAGTGTAAAAGGATTAAAATAGATTTTTACTCATTTTGTAAATATATTTTTATTGACTATGAAGGATTTAAGGAGGAGTAATGTTTTTTTGGCTGAGCCTAGCAAGAATTATCAAATACATTTGTATTGACTATGAAGGATTTAAGGAGGAGTAATGTTTTTTTGGCTGAGCCTAGCAAGGATTATCAAATAGACTCTTTATTGGTCCCTATGCTATACATTTTGTGGATCTTTTTTTCTCCCTTAATTATAAGTGCATACAAATATTAGATTCATAGGACGGGTACCATTAATCATGTGAGCCAATGATCTTGGACATTTTCTGATTGAATTCTTCAAAACTTAGTCATTTTATCTTCCAAAATGTGCAAATAGTTTTATTGGTTAGAATATTGTTACAAGTTATAATAGATTTTGTTTTATATAATGCTTTCCACCTTTAATTTTTTTTGTGGATATGGGTAAGCAATATGCTCATTCAATAAAGAATAAATTATTGTGTGTAGAGTCATTGGGTTTACTATGGTAATGATCATACCATTTTCCATTTCTAGTTTTTTGTTTGTTAGTCTGTGGTTTAGTGGTTGAGACTGGGCATCACCATCTTAATGACACAAATTAAAACTTAGAGATGAGAACCTTGAATTATAAGTTGGTTGAATTTTATGAAATTTATATGCAATATTAATTCAATAATTAATTAAAAATATAGTCTAACGCACCCTAAATCAACTTCTATTTATACAACTTTAGATTTTTCATTTCTGCTACATCTTTGTATCTTATTCAGAGTTTTCCATTCCCATGTTGCCATTGTTCCTCAATTTATGCCTTACGGCGTTTCCTTTGCAACATCTTGTGCAAATGCTAGTTATTTTATTTTTAAAACCAAACTCTGCCTTCCGTGTATTTGTATAACAGGGCGATCCGATGACCCGGAACCCCATGGATCGTCGGCTCATAGTTTGCTTTTCGAGGAAATCTCCTCCAATGTAGCTTGGTTTGTTTCAGAATAAAGTTGCAAGCTCTTAACAAGGCTTCAACAAATAAAAAGAATTCAGGACTATATCTTTCTTTTGTTTTGCCATGCATATATAAAAGAGAAAAGTATAGTCTAAAAACTCACAAAGTAGGTAAGAAAATAATGGAAATTTCAGTAAGATTATAAAAAAATTTGACAAATTTTTTTTAAAATCTAATTTATAGTTGTCAAACTTCATTGTTTTGGGTGTCCAAAATTTTTTGATGGTACCGAATCTATTTTGGCCATAAAAAATGATTCAAATACTTCAACATTCTGATTTTTTGAAAAATAATTATCAGATTCTTGCAAAAAAAAACTGGCGTCCATCTAAATTTATAACATTGTTCAAAGCAAGTCCAATCGCCAACTCTAACCTCTAAAATTTTAATGTTTAAAATATATTTAAAAAAATCCAGAACCAAACGTACTGATTAAAAAAAAATCCAAACCCCAACCTATTGACCAAAAATGGCCGTTAAATTCGTTCATGTGCTGACGCGTGGCTGGAAAGTCGCTAATGGGCTCATGCGCGTTCCTTTCGGCTGTCCATCTCTGAAAAAGATAAAGCGTGCAGCATTCAACCTCAAACACAAATTTGATTCCTTAACAAATACCTGCCTTTCCCCTGGAAATTGGTACAAGGGGATGTCACATTCTTTTAAACGAGGTGTGTAGAATTGGTTGTTTGTTGCGGGCCTGGGCCTGGGCCTGGGCCCGGGCCCGAGAGAAGGCAGTGGTAGTTTCATTCACAAATTTTAAGTTGGACGGTCCTACTAATTCACCATAATATTTTATTCCTTTAATTGTCGTGGGTACAACTTCACAAATTTTAATTTGGACGGTCTTACTCATTCACCATAATATTTGATTCCTTTAATTGTCGTGGGGTACAACTTCACAAATTTTCTTTTGTGATATATCCATATCCACACAACACAACAAAAGGAAACTCTAAATATTTGATTCCTTTAATGGTCTTGGGGTACAACTTCACAAATTTTCTTTTGTGATATATCTATATCCACGCAACAAAAGGAATCTCTAAGCATTTTTCTCCCATAAGAGCTAAATGTCAATTTGTATTATAAAATTTGGATGGACATGACAATGACTAAGGATCTTTATTTATGTATATTTATTATGTTCAGTGATGTTTCATTTATAAATATTTAAATGTTGTTAGGGTTGGTTGAAGTAATTTAGAGTCTTGATTTTGCATTAGATGTAAGGATTTTTTTTAAGGTTATATGGGTTGTTGTTAAAAGTTAGATGTGAGGATTTTTTTAGGTTATATGGGTTGTTGTTAAAAGTTATTCATTTGTTTTTTATAATACGAGTTATCATATTAATAATCTAGCAAACTTCATGTCACGATTGTTTTTGTTGTTTTCTCACTCATATAGAAAAGAGTAAATTGGCAAGTGTACTTTAAAAATATTTTTATCAATTGGTTCAAAAATATAATGTTCTTTCAAGTGTTTACATTCTCTTTCAATTTGTTGATTTAGAAGATAATACAAGGAAATAGTTAATAAAAAATGGAAAATGGTGATAAACACTATTTGGTGCTAGATGTGGACTATGATGCTTAGAATGCTCTAATAAAAGTTGGTGCATGATAACCTTTTATGGAAGATGATGCTTAGAAACCTTCAACAAACATAAAATAAACCTATTAGCAGTCGTCGTTGTTTAATTTATTGAATTTTATTCTCACAACTGTCTTCAAATCTTTGCTTATAGATCTAGAAGGGGAAAGAAAGTGTCCTTCCTTTAGATGATCACTCCAAGTTGAATTGAAAGTTAAACTAACTTGGAGTAATGTGTGTATGCGTGTGTGTGTGTGTGTGTTTAGGTTTGTATTTTGAATTATTTTGGAATAACCTCAAACATAATGTTTTCTTACAAGATCTTGAAAAAAGAAAGAAAAATTATATTGGAGAACCAACATATTAGATAGATCAAGGAGCTAAATATCTAAAGAAGAGGTGGAAGAGATACCATTAAACACTTAAGCTTAAGTGACCATGCCTCAACATATAATAGGGAACACAAAGATCCAAACAAATTTGATGATAGATTGATCCATAAGACTATTTATATATAGTACCAAAGTGTAACTAACTCTCTTGATGCAAGGAGGACTATAACATACCCTTAAGTAGGATATGATTAGTATATTAGGATGATTAGGAATAATTAAACATTTATAAATGGTTGGATTTATATGAAAAATCACATTTCATAGTGATAATGGTATAAATAAGAGAATGATGTGTTATTGTAACTCACCACTTATGAATTAATCAATATAGCTTTTATTTGTATATCTATAATTGATTCCCTTCAAGTGATATTAGAGCTACTATAGTTTGATATTGAAGCTTATATTGAGTTTGAAACCCTTTTTCATGGAAATGGAAGAGATGGAAAATATATACAAGATATTTTCTCAAGGAAATAAAAAGGTCACTAAGGTATTGGAATAACTCAGATTAGTTAACCAATATCTACATACAACAATAACGAAAACAAGTCCAAACATTCATGTGCTATCCAAAAATAATGGATTTGGTGATAAGTGAAGACAAAGTAATACAAACACTTTATCAAGATTCAAAACATGAACCTTCATTAACCAAATTTGTAGAACTCGATGAGGTTGTTGATCACGACTTAGGGAAAATGTGGCTTTGGATAGTGAGAAAATTGATAAGGAAGAGATCATTCAATAAATCAAGTAGCAGAAACACTACAAGGATGAAGAAATGTTAGATTTCAACAATGACACAATTGAACCCATGAAAGCAATAGAAGGGAAAGTCAATATAGTGAGTATTATTTAGAACCAACCCCATGCAACCCTTATTATTAAACACTATATTGCACCACTTCTTCTCCAAGTTGCAGATAAGGACATGCAAAATCTTATCTATTATCTTACTCCTTGAACTAAATAGAGGAAACAAATTTTCAATGAATTGATGAGGCATTTTAGGCTATAATCCTTGTGTGATATACATATCTACGAGCCTTCCATGCTAAAAAAAATCAAACCCAAATATTAGTTTCTTTAGGAGTATATTAGGCTTCTTAGAAAGGACAATCTCGTTCATCAGGGCTTAAGGAAATGAAATAAGTGGTGGAGAACTTGTCCTGCGGTGGAGCAATATGCTCACCTAGTCTTTTAGATAAGAATTTTAGCCATAATATGGCAGGAAGCATGCATCCCACATCTTTTGCGATGTGAGATAACCACTTTTACCAAAAATAATGGAAATGGGCATGTAGAGATAGGATAGGCACTCAGGAAATGACTTACAATCTCTATTAAGTGGAGTAAATAAAGTTTGAGAGGATGGCAGAGAAACACCCAGAATAGTAGGTTAGACAGTTCTAAGTGGGAATAATGTTTCTATTGGCTTTGGTACCACTGTTAGATTACATATTCGAAATGAAAATAAGTGTGAATCACATATTATTCAAGTAATAAACATGGAAATACAATTTTATGACCGTTGGATTCATATTCCAAGGCCTCCTAGACACATGATGATGGTTCATATTCTTCACCATAGCCGAAATGGATTAGGTGTCTAACAATATTTGTATAAATAAAGGTATTATGCCACTTCAAAGGGACAACCTCTTTGACCACTTTAATAGAGTTATCTCCTTATATAACCAATTATACTTGAATAATACATGCCACACTATATACATTAAATCATACTGCATATAAATATAATCCAACTAGTGCATGTTTGAATAGCCATGACTACTTATTATTATTATATATATTCTTTACAAAGATATATGATTATTGTCTTTATTCTTTATAAATATATTATTGTGTGCTTATTACTTCTACTTTATTATTAATATATATGTAAATAGCACTCATTCCTAAGAGTTCACAAAAATATGGTCTTAGATATGGTTGGAATTGAGAACATCTCTACCAACTTATTAGTGTTTCCGTTATTATATTTGATGATAAGATGAAGTTATTGTAAATACCCCATCCATGTGTAGTGTTTGGTTAGCAAAAGATTATTTTGGGTATGCAAATATTACAATGGTTAGTGATTTCTGTGGATAATGGTCTCCTTACTCATCAAATAATACTTCAACTTTTCAACATCCTCTACCAAAGTGTAGAGTTCATTGTCATAGGTAGGATTCATTGTCAACTAATGTTTCTACTATTCAATACACTCCTTTAGAAATTTCTTTACCTTTATTAATTCAACTCTAAGTCGATTCTCTTTAAAAATAGTAATATAAAATTCCTACATGAACTAATCAAATTCTTGGCTTAATTAGCAATTACCAAATAGATCTTGGATTTAACTTTATATGCATCGATGACAAAAAAATTTCCATTTTCGATTAAGTGGTATTAGTGACACAAGTGATCATGATGAAAATCTTGTATGCCACCAATTACAAGATGGGATTGAATAAATAAATGTAACATTTTATCTATTTTTAATAGATATATATTTTTTTTTAAATTAAATATTATGTTTTAATTTTCTCATTAATTTAAATTTTTTAATTTTTTAATAAGTTTTCTTTTAAATGGTTGAAATTTAAAATAAATTTAACATTTAGGTATTTTTAATAGATTTTTTTTAAATCAAATATTATGTTTTAATTTTCTCATTAATTTAAAATTTTAAAATTTAAATAATTTTTTGTTAAATGATTAAAAATTTTAAATACCAAGTTTTAAGTTCTGGAATTATAACTTTAACATTTTTTCCTTAATGATTTAATAAAAAAATTGATTAAAAATTGAAATTAATAAACTTATTAACTTTTTTATATTTAAAAAATCACTCTATATTTACTTTGATAGGTATGTCTACATCCAAAAGAGGGTGCCAAATTTTAGAGTTTTCTTATTACAGTATTATATGGATGTTCAAAATTTAATAATAAAAAAATTCTTCATCGCATTTTATAAATGAGGATTTGTGATTATTTCTGTTATTAAAAAGTTTTTTTAGCCACATAGCTTACTCCAACCCTAATATTTGCATTCTTGCCAACCTTATTGCCACAATTGTCTTTCTTGCTTGCATTGGTGTCCTAAGCCTATCGACATTCGTCAACCATTTAACTTATATAGATAAGCTAGTAATACATTTATATTTTCACACTAAAAACATTTAATGTGTTAGAAAATTATATGTTACAGAGCAATGGAACACATAAAATATATTGCAAAAATATAAACATAGAAAACACATAAAACAAGAGAGACACAGATATACGTGGTTCACCCAATTTGGGCTATGTCCACGAAGAAACAACTAGTCCTTCCTTTTATATTATCCAACAAATTGAAGAGATACAACCTACAACAGATCCATTGTAATTCCCTCTTCGCTCTCACACAATCTCATCTCTCTTTCTCACTCAGAATATGGATCTACATAGATGCAATACAATTCCCTCATATATAGTGAGGAGTTTCCTTCTAGGACAAAAAACCCTAAATTAAACATAAATTCTACCATGAGATCTCTGCTTATTGAAGGACCCAGATTGACTACAAAATTACAAAATTTTACAAGGCAATTTTACATCTATTTTTAGCTTCGGGGGTGCTGCCCCCGATCCCCTGCTAGGGGGGGCTCCAAATAATCGTCGTCGCCCCCCCTGGACCCCCCTGGAAATGAACATTTTATCGGTAGAAACTAGGGTCCAATGCGGCAATACCTCTGAATAAAGAAGATAATCAGGCTCCACACCCAACATAATGTAACATTTTGTATTTCCAATTGAGTTATATATTTAAATTTAAAAAAAATACTCAAATATCTCGCGAAGAGACTCTTTACTATGTTTTCCTCCCCTTTGACCAAAAAAATGGTGAAGTCTAACCATTTATTATTTTATAAGTTATAAGCCTTATTTTTATTATAATATTTTATATAATAATGTAGTACTTTTGTTTTATTATTTGGTGTTATTGTCACGAGTGTTTTCCATAAGTTAACCGAAGTTGGAGGTCCATACTTTAATTACACATCCAACCTACATATCTGTCTCTAAGAACTCATAATTGACCAACTGGCAGATAGATCTCTAATCTACTAGTATGGATTAAGTTTTAAAATCTTAGGTGGAGGATCCTTAGGTTGATAGGAAATAAAATAGGAACTTTCCTCAAGATAGATGAAAGTTCATTAGTGATTGAGAAGCTTGTTGTCTTAAAACCTTGTGTCCAAGTAGAATCTAAATAATGGTCTATCAGAAGGCATATCCCTTCAACTAGGACAACATGCTCACTTGTGAACCCCTAGATGACATCAACATTCCATTGAAATCTTAGATACATAGGAAATATGGCCATCTCAAACATACTTACTTAACAAGGATAGTGTGGGGGTTTTAAGAGGAGGAACTCACCAAACAAGAGCATAAGATCCTAGGTAACATCATACACACTAATGAAGAGGGTATATATTGGGTAACATCATACGCACTATTAAACATGTTCCCTCCATTCAACATAAAAGTTGTAGTCTAATGAGATTGGACATTTTGGCACTTTTTTTGGTGTATTTTTCGTTGATTTTCACTGAAATCCAGTGAAAATTTGAGAAAATTGTAGTTTTAAGTTGTTGAGTGTGCATAATTTGAGTGCCTTAAGTATTTTTCATATTGTTGAATCCATTTATCTAATCACAAACACAATTAAACCATGCAACATTGTGATCTCAAAGAGAATCGTGTCACTTCACACGGGGCATAGGACAGTTGATGAATGTGTGCATTGTTAATGCACTCCTTGTGTGATGGTCATGAATATTAAACTATGTGGGTAGCCCCACCATGCAACCTTCACGAAAACTAAGAATCATGTCACTAGATTCCCTTAGTGAAAAATGCAAAAAAATTGCATTGTTAGACTATGCCCAACATAATATCAGTGTGATTCTTCCTATCCCAATGTTAATTTAAGAGCACCCATAACCATTCATTCCTATGTGAGTGAGTGTTGGAGTAACTCTTAAACAATTCACAATGATAAATGTACACAATGTCACCCAAGATTTTTATACAAGAAACTATGATCTCTAAGAAGACTTTCAAGTAATTGTTGAAAAATATTTCCTAGAACGGAATTTTGAGTTCTTTGGTGATAACAATCATTCTAGTGGACCACTTTTTCATCGGAAGGCCTCCTTTCAATGTGAAATTAACAACATAAAATATTCAAATGTAATGTAGGTGAGGCCATTTTCATGGAATACAACTCTAATCCATCCTAATAAATTTATATGACTCTCTAGATAGTCAATAGTCTTTCCTGGGATGAGATCAAGTAGAAGGGGCTATTGGAATCCCCCATCTTATTGTTGAGAAAGACCAAAATCTAATCTTAACTAGCATTTATAAATGGAGCTTCAGAGCAAGGATGATGTGCTAGCATATTATTTTCATATATTGTTTGAGAATGTTGGCTTTGTTGACATAGAATCAATCCCCCTCTCTCCAAGTTAGATGAACAAAAGGATTGCAACTAACTACATTAGTAACCATATTGATTGTTTCCTAGTCAATGATGTCTTTATTGCTCAATATTATACATAAGGTTGGGATAGGATAGGTTGATACCCCCTAATGTGAAATGCTTAGGATCATTACGTCATGTATTCCCTCATTTCCATTTCTCCAAATTGGTATTCAATGTTGTGTTGCATCATCAAGACCTATAGGGAGGAGATGATCTGTGTCAAGTGTTGGAAAAATGGATACACTCAACATTGAATGAAGATTAATTGTTCATTGTTGAGGTATATTGTTGATTTAGCTAGCTTCAAATGACACAATATTAAAAGATAGGTAGGTTAATCCATACATTAAATGGAAATCTTCTTATAGTCCTCAATGCCCAAATCTAAACCTTATGAGTTTTCTTTTTCCAACTAGAGATCTGTCTAGGACTCCATGGAAAGAAAACCATTAGATTCAGTGAATAAAGATTTGCTTTGCACCCCAAATTAGCTTTCACGAGAAAAAAGAAAGATAATAATAATAATCATACATACAGATATATATATATACATACAGATATATGTATATATATTGTTTATATATATATGTAGTGTGTATATGTATGTGTAATGTTTATGTATGTTATATATATATTTATTATTATATATTATATATTATATATATATATATCTATATATATATATTATATATATATATATATATATTTATATTATATATATTATATATATATATATATATAGTAGTATATATGTACATACATCATACATCACACATACACACACACACACACACACACACACACACACACACACATATATATGGGGTGATTTGATAGTGATGATATCCACCAATAGAAGCTTGACTTGTTTGCAAATTAAAGTTACATGCTCATTAACCTAAACCCAACAAGTAAAAATGATTCGAATGCAATATCTTTCTTTTCTTTTGTAATGTAAATATAAAAGAGAAATCCAAACGTCAAGATCCTAGCATGTGGATTTGTTGTGCAGAGTCACCATTATATTTTTTCCTTGTGATGACTTGTTGTTGGAAAGTAGCTAATGGGATCATCCACCTTCCTTTTAGTTACCCACCTACTGGCAAAAAAAACTGGCATTTTTGCTAGGTCTTGAGAATCAAAAGGAGCTTGGAAATTGATCACTAAAAGTGGCCTCTGGTAGGAGATTTTAAAGAAAAAAATACATCACACTTCTATGTTATAATCCAAAAACATAAAAAATAGAAGTACACACCATGTAAAACAATGTCAACATGGAGCATAACTCCATTAAAGATAATAATAGGAGAAACTCCTCCAAATATCCACATATATTCATACATCCAAATCATAAGTCCTCCAAAATGAATACATGATCTCTATATATACCTATCCACACATTGCACATGTGGTCCCTTCATTATTATTATGACCCTATTATATATACATTTACATAGTACATGTACATTTAACCCCATATATGCCTCCCCTTGGGTCATACCATATACATTTAACCCAATATAGGCCCTCTTGGGTTCATAACATTCTACTACTAAAATATTGAATAAAGAGCCCCACCAAATCTACTAGTGGATCAACTTTCTACAAATATCTTATTTCATCCTACAACATAATCAATAGATATCTTTGTTGGCATATTGGAGAAGGCTTCAAGGTTGGGCTAGGAACATATGAATAAGCTGGTAAAAATCCATCTTATAAAATGCCCCAATCATTGCAGACATCTCTATAGAATAAATATCTATTGACACTTTTTGAAATATCAATTGTAGAAATTAATGTGTAGATTCAACGCTGCTCATGAAATTTACTAAATCATAAGACTTGAAGCTACTCTACTCATCTATGGAAGTTAGTTCATCATCTAAAACAAGAATCATAGACATGTAAAAGGAAACATCACACATGCATGAAGATTTATCCAGGGGAAAGCAACTGCTCAAAACCCCTTACTATATGTATTGCATTAATTGCAGAATAGAGAAGAAACTTGCTGAAGTCTTAGCACACCCTGCAAGTGTATAGTTTATCCCTTTGTCTGACTCACTAAACTTGGCCCAACCCTTAGCCAATTTCAAGCCTTCCCAAGCTCCTATTTCCTTGCGTTGTTCCCTTGGGAAATTGCCCCTATTTTTTAGGAATTTCACACCAAGAAATTGTGCAATAGCCTTAGGTCAATCTCTAACTGTGTGCACCACCTGTACACATGGGAATACACTACAATTGATGGTACATTGCCTTGGAATCTCTATCTCAACTGGGTAACTCGAATTCTCTGCATGCAACAATTATTTTGGGATGATTGATTAGTTAATTGGTTCATCACTGAGTGTGGTTGAAGTTACACATCCACAACTTGACCTCCACTAGTTTTTCTGACATTTAGAACTAGTTAAACTGACAAAAACTCAAATTAACTGAAATACATTGCTATAAATTTGCAATCAATAATGTATAATTGAACTCAAGTGTCTCCAACTTGAATTTACTGAGTTAACTGAGTGACAAGAGCCATGTCACCTCAATTAACAACCTCCAAGTTTTCCGTTGAAATAGAAATTCGAATTTTAATCTAGTTTGACCAAGGCAAAGTCAAAACTAGATTTTCTTGTTGCATTTTCAACATCAACAACCCTAGCCCACCCAAACCTAAACCACATTTAGTTTGATAGTATTCATATTGTGTTGTCAGGGAGGAAACATCTTAATGGAAGCACCTCAATCCCCAAATGACTTGAGTTGGCATCAAATTGAGAGTGAAAGTAGACATGTTACTCTAGAGAGAATTTATCTCATGCCACATATAATATAAAGCTTGAGTACTTGGATTGTCGCAAGAATTAAGAGAGGTTAGCAAATTGGTCATGGCAGAAAAATTGGAAAGAAACCACCCCTCTAGAAGCTAAAGAATATTCTTGTCTAGCCCTAAACAACATAAATTGTCCTAAGACAATGTACAACATAAAGGTTCAGAGCAGACAAGTCGATACCCATTGTATGGGGAATGATTAAGATCATTTAGACATTCATTTCTTCAATTCCATTTCTCCAAGACGCTACTAACTATTGTGTTGCATCATGAAGATCTCTAGAGAGGAGATGATCTACATTAGGCATCGAAACAATAGATACAATCAACAAAGGATACAGATTAATCCTTCGTTGTTGAGGTAATGTTGCTCATTTTGCTACTTATAAATGATGAAATAGTAAAAAATAAGTAAAGTAATCTGCAAATGGATTTATAAGATGAATAACAATTTTCTTGCAAACTCCTCAACAACCAAATCTAAATCTCATAAATTCTATTTTTTCCAACCAAAAATCTTTCTAGATCACAAAGATTCTTAATAGAACCTCCAAAAATAATGAAATAATATCAATAAAAGAATCAGATAGCTCATCTTTTCGAATAAGCGAAAGCTCCCTCTTGAAAAAAATCAAACAAAAATAACAAAATAATATCAAAATAATATCAATAAAAGAATCGGATAGCTCATCTTTTGGAATAAGCGAAAGCTTCCTCTTGAAAAAAATCTAACAAAAATAACAAAATAATATCAATAAAAGAATTGGATAGCTCATCCTTTCGAATAAGCAAAAGCTTCTTCATACTAGATCTTGAAAAGAAATCAAACAACATGGCCAAGTTCTTCATATGTAAGTCAAGAGAAGTCTAACTAAACTCTTTAATCTTCATGGAAGAGATTTTGAGGGAAATTCCCTACCCTTGCATAGTCATATTGCAATCAACACTTTGTGGATCTAGCTACGAAAAAAGCTGAATCACTAAAAGATTCAACAATAAGTAAAACATGGCGTTTTTTTGCAAGGTGTGTTCATTGAAACCCAATCGTTACGTCACTCACAAACAAAAACCTCACTGCTACCTTTAGTGAATGAAACTTGCTCTGTACCCTAAATTAATCTCCACGGAAGAAATAAATATTCCAAATTTTTGCTTTAAGATTTTTGGAAATATAATAAATATTCCAAATTTTTGCTTTAAAATTTTTTGGAAATATTTTTAAATTAATTTTTTCTAAAATTTAAGAGGAATTTATCAAAATTATAAATTTCATCTTTGAACTCAAGATTGGAATACTCCAAATAAATATTCAAACCGTTTGGCAGTTGTCTATAATGCGACTTTTTGAAAGCTTTTCAGGTAGGTTTTTTCGGTCAAAATCCGGCAGCAATTTATTGGAATCGCATGTTTGATAGCTAGTTTCTGCACAATCAAAGCGTTCTAGGGGTTTTCCAGGGTGCTGAATCCAAATATGCAGTTAAAAAACCATTTTAACTGCAACAAATCAAGATTTAACCTCAATTTCTTCCGCCGGATTCCATAGCCAGAATCCCCAAAAAGTCACATTATAGATAACTCCGTTTATTTGTGGAACAAAATTGCAGACTCGTTAACGCGGCCCCAACAAATAAAAAAATTCCCAACACTATATCTTTCTTTGTTTTGTGATGCAGATACAAAAGTGAAATCCAAACGTCAAGATCCCAACTTGTTGGCCGGCTGTGCAGAGTAGCAATTAGATTCGTTCCCTGTGCTGACGCGTTGCTGGAAAGTCGTTATGCGCGTTCCTTTCAGCTGTCCACAATCGCTGATAAAGATAAGGCGTGCAACATTCAACGTCAAACAAAAATTTTGATTTCGCATCTTTTTATCCCAAAACAAATACATGCCTTGTCCCTAAGGGGATGTCACATTCTTTAAAAACATTGGTATGTGGAATTGTTTGTTTGTTGTGGGCCCGAGAGAAGGGAGTGGTAGTTTCATTCACTCATACTAATTCACCCTAACATTTGATTCTTTAATTGTCGTGGGGTACAACTTCACAAATTTTCTTTTGTGATATATATCTATATCCACACAACAAAAGGAAACTCCAAGCATTTTTCTCCTTATAAGAGCTAAATGTCAATTTGTATTATAAAATTTGGGTGGACATGATGGTGAGCTTCACTATCTTTATTTGTATGTATATTTATTACGTTTGGCTATGTTTCATTCATACATATTTAAATGTTGTTAGGGTTGGTGGAGGCAATCTCTAGACTCTTGATTTTGCATTGGATGCAAGGAATTTTTTTGGGTAGTTGTGGTTAAAAGTTATTCACTATTAATTGGTTTTTTTATAATAGGAATTATCACACTAACAATTGAGCAAACTTCATGATACAATCATTTTGGTTGTGTTCTCACTCACTTCATGATACAATCATTTTGGTTGTGTTCTCACTCATATAGAAAAGAGTAAATTGGAAAGTGAATTTTAAAAATGTTTCTATCAATTGGTTCAAAAATATGATGTTCTCTCATGTGTTTACATTCTTTTTCAATTTGTTGATTTGGAAGAGAATACAAGGAAATAGTTAATAAAAAATGGAAAATGGTGATAAACGCTATTGGGTGTTACATGTGGACTCTGACGCTTAGAATGCTCTAATGAAAGTTGGTGTCTGATAAATTTTTATGGAAGATGATGCTTAGAAACATCCAATGGACGTGTTGTTGTTGAATTTATTGAATTTTATTCTCACAATTATCTTCAAACCTTTACGTGTAGATCTAGAAGGGAAAAGAAAAGGGTTCCTTCGTTTAGATGATCACCCCAAGTTGAGCCACAAGTTAAACTAATTTGGAGTAATGTGTGTGTGTTTGTGTGTGAGTGTTTAAGTTTGTATTTTTGAATTATTTTCCAACTTGATTTTTTCCTATTTATTTTAACCTTGGGTTTGATCAGTTTTCCACATTTCTTTGTATCCTGAAGATTAACCACAATTGTGGGTTTGAAACATCGATCATTAAACTAGCATGAATGTGATGGATCCAAAAAACCTTTTGAAACATTTTGTTAATATTTTCCCCATTGGAAAATATTATTGTTGGTTATTATGGTAGAGAATGGTGCACCTGCAACTAAAAAGGATGCTACATACTTTAGTAAGTACTATGTGTCACCAATAAATCTATCAATTCGAGTTACATTACTTGGATTTGGGCACTTGAGGATGGCCTCCATCTTTTTGGGATCTATCTTGAGTTCACTTTCACGAATCCTATACCCTAAATACACCAATGAATGCCAAAAAAAATCACATTTCTTAAGGTTTTCTAGCAATCAATGTTGTTCTGGAGTCTCTAACACCTACACAAGAAGTGATGCACTCTCTTCCTTAATAGAACTAAAATTCAATATCTCATCTAAGTATATTATTACAAATGAACCCATAAAGGGACACAATATATCATTAATAAAACATGTAAATATAACTAATGTAATATGTAAACCAAAAAGCATTAACAACCATTCCTATAAACCTTGACTTACCTTGAAGGAAGTAGTTCAAGTATCCTCTTCTTTAACTTACATTTAGTGGTATCTTCATTTGATGTCCAACTTGGTGAAGTACCTAGCTTGCTACAATTCATGATTCTCTCAATCATTTGTTTGTTCATTTCTCTTAAACGACGAGTTAGAAGTTAGACAATTGTAATGGTCTAACTTCCTCATTTTGTTTCCAAACCAATATTTATTCCCTTGCATACATGGCCCAACAATTGTTCACATAGTTCTCATAAGGCACATTAAATCACAACAAGGTACATGATCTATAGTGTTGTAACAGAGTTGCAACACTCATAACAAGGAGGAGTTGCAACACTATAGTAGCAAGGAAAAATTGTAGGATTGTAGCAAGAATGAATAGTTGTAGCATTGTATAAGCAAGCTAGAGTTGCAACACAATAGCAACAAGGTATAGTTGCAGCATTATTATTTCTTCCTCCAAAATACTAACTAAAAATAGACCGATGTGGATTTCTCTAAGCCAAATGTGCTCCTACATTAGAAATCCTTGGTAAGAAAAACATGAGCTTTTAGCTCCTGTAGGTGCAAGTGCATAATTTATAGAGGAGGAAGGCCCTTGTAGGTGTGGCAATTATTCTTTAGAAACCCACTACTCATCCTTAGAACCTTTGTTCCTCCACTTGACCATATATTCATAATACTCCTTATTTTGAGTCCTTTTGTTAACTCTCTTCAACTAAACTTGATATAATTCTCCAACTGGCTTCATGGGAAATTGTTTCTTCCTCTCAAACTCTTAAACAAATTCCCAAATTTCTAGTTAACCACCTAGGTTTGTCTATCCCTTTGTGGATGGTATGTAAAATTGTACAACAAATTGGAGCCCACTTTCTTCCAAAGTACCCTCCAAACATGTCAAAGGAACCTTATATCTCTATTGGAAGTGATACTCCTTGGTAGTTCATGTAACCTCACGATTTATTGAAAGAATAAAACATCCACTTCAGTAGCACCATTGCTTCTCTTGCATGGTATGAAACGTGCCATATTTGAAAACTTGTCTACCACAACCATTAGAAAATCATGAACTATATATTTTCTAGCCAATCTAAAACTGAAGTCCCTTCTTACATATTCCCATGGCATCTTGCGTACTAGTAGTGCCATAGATAACCATGTGTTTTGACTCCTTAATTTTGATAATTGACAAATCTTATAGCACTCAATTTTTTTTTTTAACATACTTGTTGATGGTGGGACAAAAGTAGGGGAAATTTTAAGGATGGAAATCTATTTGAAAGTTTAGAAACCTTGGCAAATATTAGTAATTTATAATAGAAAAATTGTAAAATGCTTGATGATATTTTTGTCAAAATATCTAAAATTATGATTATATTATATTAGTCTATATAAGATATTGGCGATTTATAAGGTAAAATAGTTTCATACTATAAAACTTGGGCGAATTATCTTTAGAAAAAACGGTAATTGGAGAATTTTTTTTTTTGAAGAAGTATAGAAAATTAGCCCACCTATGAATATTAGCCCCTAAAATTTTCCCTAGACAAAAATGCTTTTCCTTCACTAACATTGTGGTCTTATCAACACCAAAATGTCTAAACCTCCACTATGCACATTTTTAATAAGATTTAGTTAAATGAGCTCCTTGAAATGCACAAATTTTGATTCTTAAACAAGAATCCTTCTTAGATGCGTAAATCCAAACATGAAGCACTAGTAATACTCCAAGGTTCCTTACATGCTTTCAAAGCTTCTACAAAATTCACATCCTCTTCACATGACTCCTTCATACATTCCAATCTCGCAACTTCAATTGACATGGTATTCAACAATATTATCCTCCAACTTAATGCATATTCAACCTTATTTAATTTTCCATGCATGAGCTTCAAAATAAATATGTAACTTTGTAAAAATTATATCCATTTAGGATTCTTTCGATTAAGCTTACTTTGATTGTTGATGTACTGCAAGCCCTCATGACTAGTAAATAATACACAATCGTTTCATAGCAATTAATGTTTCTATTTATTGAAATCGTGTACAATTGCAAAAAATCTTGATCATAAACAAAGTACTTCTTAGCACCATCCAACTTCTCACTAAAGAATGCAATTTGTCTTACTTCTATTCTCAAAACTACTCCAATAACTACACCACTTAGATAACATTCCACCTAAGACACCTTAATAAATTCTAGAAGCACTAAATATGGTTGTTCAATTAACTTATTTTTCAAGTTTTAAATGATTTCATGGTTGTTTTCCATTGGGAAATCCCTTTCTCCATATAGTATATAAGTGGTGCACAGATCTTGTTGAAATTTTAGATGAATTTGATAAAAGATTGCTAGATCATGAAATATTTTCACATCAAAGATACACACTTAGGAGTTTTCCAATCGACAGTGGTATTTACCTTTTTAGGATCCATCTGCAAGCCTTCCTTGAAAATTACAAATCCCAAGTACACTAAGTCCTTAAAAAATGCACACTTTTTCAAACTTATCAACAATTTCTCTTCCCTCAACCACTCTAACACTTCTTCCTTGTTATCATTAAAGATCATAATGCTATCTAGATATACAACAACAAAATTTCCCAAACATGGTTTCAAGACTTCATTCATAGTGTCCTAAATGTGCTAGGAGCATTGATTAACCCAAATGGCATGACTAGCCATTCAAACACTCGATCCTTAGTCTTAAATGATATCTTCTATTCATCACTTTCCCTTAACCAAATTTGATGATATCCACTCTTAAAATTAACCTTTGAAAATTACTTCACTCCACTCAAGTAATCCATGAGGTCATCCAATAGTGATCTTATTTGTGACCCATGAATCTGTACACATTTGACATTCATCTCCTTTCTTGGGTGAAAACACTAATGGTATAACACAATGAATTAAACCCTCTCTTATCAATCCTCTATCAAACAACTCTTGTTCCTTTCTATTCACTTCGTCACTTTCCCTATGATTCATTTGATAAGAAGCTTTGTTAGGTAGACTTGATCCCGATATCAAGTCAATCTAATGTGATATACTTCTCGTGGGAGGTAAACATACTAGCAAATCATTTGCAAAAATCTCCTTAGTCTTTTTCAACAAAGGTTGAATCTCTAGTGTTATAGAGATCATATTTAAATCTTATTGGACTTGTTTTGGTATTATGCCCAAACAAAAAGGACCTTATTTTGTTCCTTCGGAAATTCCCCATCTAAACACAACATAAATTGTCTACTAGTATTGTGTGCATCTTAGTTTCTACTGCTTCTTATTGTTTCCCTTGCCTTTTCCAACATGGTTCCAAATCTATCATTATTTAGTTTTTGTGAATTCACAAGTATTTTTCCATCCATCATGGAAAAAAATCCTATCAAATAATCATGGTCTTCTTTGCAGTACATGGCATTCATCCATCTCTACTACATCACATAATCCCTATTCATTGAATCTTCCAATCTAAATATTTAACAGACACTGCTTTGTCATGGTCATTTGTTGTCCCTTTTGTAACCACAAAATCTAAAGGGTTGGGATGCGGAATAAATATTAACTTTAGTTTCTCTATGAATTCCATGGATACCAAATTTTCTATACTTCCATCATCTATGACTAGATTGCAACATTTTTCCTGAACTTTACATTTAGCCTTTAAAACTTTCCTTCTCTATTTATATTCTTCTACTATATGCTTTTTAGTTTTAAGAAACACCCTATGGAACATTAAATTATCACCTTTTCCCTATAGAAGGGCCATTAAATTGCCACTAACAATGGTTACCTCATTTTCTTGTGTGTCTTGTGTTTGGGCTTCACTTCTTCTTCCTACATTATTCTTTTCTAAATATTCAAATGCCTTATGCCATCTACTCCACATCTATAACAAGTAATAATAGATTTCTTCTTCTTAATCCTCTACCTCTTCTAGTGTGATTTCCTCCTTTATTACTTTGGCTACTAGTGGATTCATTTTCCTTTTCATTGCCTCTAACATTACTTGCACTTCCCTTGCCTTTGGATTCTTTTCCTCTAAATTTTTGTTGTGATTTTCTATCAATCTTTTCTCCCACTTTCAAATAACTTGATAGGATTTATCTACATTTCAAAATAAATGTGTGCTTGTCTTAAGTTGAATATGATATTTTAACCCTTTTAGGTATCTCACCACTCTTTAATATTTTAGTTCTTTAATCCATAATTCAAGTGTCACTCTCAAAAAGCCCTTACTGTACTCCTAGGAAATCAACTTTGTCTTCCTTAAGTTCTATACTTACTTGCACAAATTCTGTTGGTAATCAATAGGTAGGAATTTCTCCTTAATTTTACTCACCAAATTCCTCCAACTTCTAATATTCTCTTGCTATTTGTCTATCATATCCTTTTGTAGCATATACCACCAAAATGTAGCATTCCCCTTTAATTTTTTCATGGAAAATTGAAGATGATTGAGATCCTGAACATTCTCATACTGAAAATACCTTTCATTCTCCCCTATCTAGTCAATGAGACTCTTAGCCTTTAAACTACTATGAAAACATGAAGTTTGCACTACCTTTGTCCTTTAGAAAGTATATAAAATTCACTATATGACCCAATTTATCATCATTTATCTCTTCTCCAATCTCATAATCTATCTCTAAGTCTACTTTAGCATCCCCGACTCTCTGAGTTTCTAGATCTTGTATTCTCCTTCTTAATTTCTCAAATTCTCGGTTCCTTTCACCTCCTCGTGTTGCTCCTTCTCTATGTGGTGTCATTCCTACAAGTTTTCTAGTGGCCATTAACCTAACTAACATTCAAAGGCCTTATATGGGCTTGGTTTCTCACAAATTTCCTTCCATCAATTGCACTGGACAACCCTTCTTAGGTCCCTCCACAACCATGCACTATAGAAGCATTAACAAGAGATCAATCTTAAGAGCGTAAACCAACTTTGATAATGATTTGATACAAGTGAACATGAAATACTATAAGAAACCAACTACAAGAACTCATTATTTTCCTATACATCATACAATTGCTCGTTTTCTAGCATTAATAGAAATTAAAGCTAAAAAATACAATAAGGAATTGAGAGATACATGAAAGAAGATAAGATACAACAACTACTTTTATTTATTATTCACTTAAATACCAATTCATTTTTACATTGTTCTTGCATTCATATTCTATCTATACTGTGCATATGCACTATTTGTTTCACTACCAAACTCAACTAGCAATTCTTGAAAGTTGTTCACCCTCTTTCTATTCCTCTACTCCTCTTCTACTTCATAATCTCTTCTCTCCTTTCTCCTATTTGTTCAGGAAAACATGGTATTCAATAAAAGATGAACACCTTTAGTAACCACTCACGTAACCAAATAAAATATCATAATGCCATATTTTTTATGTGGTTAAAACCCTCCAAGAGGGAAATAGTCCATGGCTGAGGCCAATTTGGCCACTCAAGGAAATTTTATTAATGCAAAATGTTTTTTTTACATGAAAGAGTTTTGAAAATCAATCATCAACCATGACCCTCCATGCTCTTTAAATAGATATCACATACCAGTTGGGTGCTAAGCCATGGATAAATGGCCATTAGTATTAAGGAAAATATGACCCATTAAATCACTTTATGTCTAGAACCTGTCATGACCATAAGAATACAATGTAACTAACACATACTAAATAAACACACTTTCACCTAATAGACACATTAGACCAAGTTTAACTTAACTAACTTCTTAATCTAAATATTCTAACATTCTTCCGTATTAACAACTTGGGATAAGATTAAAAGGTTTAAAAAGGTGACACAATAAGAGAAGAATAGACACATTAGAGCCTATTGCCCTTAATGATAACTTCTTGAACTCCTAACATAGATTGAAGTTTAGAAAAATATGTGTTTATAAGAGACTTTGTGAAAAGACCTGCAACTTCATTATCTATAAGGCACAAGAGAACTTCAATAACTCAATCATGAATGAGCTTTCCGATGAAGTGCATTTTTAGCTCAATGCATTTACTACATTGGTGCTAAATTGGATCTTTGGCGATCTTAATGGAACTATGATTGTCATACCATAAGGTAGTTAGATGATAATATTGGAATCCAAACTATGAAATAATTTATCAAAGCCAAAAGACTTCTTGAATTTCATTAACTATTACTCGGTACTGTACTTCTATTAAAGAAAGAACAATAACTTATTGAATTTTACAAAACAATTTGATAGGTCCAAAACCAAGACTAAATCCATAACCTGTAGTAGACTTCTGATCATTAGGATCACCAACCAAATTTGAATCAATGAAACCAACCCACAAAGGGGTCCTCCTTGAACTTTAATTTATCCCAAACTAAATTGTACCCTGAATATATCGAAGTATCCTTTTTTTCTTATTTCCAATATCTTTAATGACTTGTTTGCATATACCAGGAAAAAATACCAACAAAAAAAGAAATATCGGGATGGGTATGAGTCAAATATAAGAGGCTACCAACTAACTAATGGTACATAGTGGCATCAACTTTGGGTATAGTGAAAGTAGAAATGAGTTTGATTCCATACTGAAAGGGAGAAGGGGTAGGTTTACAATCTTCCACGTGAAAGCAATGATGAAGGCCACGTGTAGAATTATTGAGACATTTAAATTCATTCCTTACTTTGAAATACTTTAAGGCTAAGGAAATAATATAAGTATCATGAGTCTATCATTTCAAACTTCTTCTTAGGGCTTAACTTCACAAGGGTTAAAAGTTTAGGGTCACTACCCATGAGCATAAGGCCATAAACATAAAGAACAAGGATTATGAAATGGATTCCTACTTTTTTGGTGTAAACATTGGGGTTAAAATGACATCTAAAGACATTGGTGTCAAGAAGTAAGGTATTCATTTTTGCATGCCAAGCCGAGTTAATGAGCTTGTTTAAGACCATAGAGATATTTCTTAAGCTGTAAAACAAAGCTAGAGTCACTTTGAACATGGCTAGGAGGTTGTTCCATATACATTCCTTCTTGTATATTCCCATGCAAGAATATGGATTTGAGATCAATCTAATTGACCTACCATTCATGGTGAGACAACGGGGGATAAACCAAGACAGATGGAATCATTTTGGTGATAGAGGAAATGGTTTCATTGTAGTCAATTCATTCAACTTGAGTGAATCATTTAGCAATTAACTAGGCCTTATGTCTTTCAACACTTTCATATAATGCATACTTTGTTCCCTATACCCATTCACATCTACTCAGTTTTATTCCTTTTGGAAGAGGTACAAGTCCCTAAGTATTGTTCGCCATCAAGGAATGATATTCATCATTGATTTCTATTTCCTAATCTAGATGGCTCTAAGCTTCTGCAAATGTTTCCAAATCATGGGTCTCTGAAACTTGAGCCAAAAGAGAGGCTCACTAGAACTATGAATACGTATGACATTAATATATGGGATCACCAACAAGGCCACATACTGCTTCATGTGTTGAGCAAACCCATTTAAGAAACTCCGGTGCTAGTGAAAGTTCATGTTTAATGGACTCATATGGAGGATAATGAGCTAAGTGGAGGCGGATTTTCATCCTTAGTGTCATCATTTGAAGAAGAAACCATAATAGGAAGAGAAGGTAGAACAAACATTGGAGATGGCTCACATGTTGAAAAGGGCATAACCATTGAAGTAGGCCTACAGGGCACGAGATTTTAATCAAATTTAACATATATTCTAATGATTATTTCAATAAAGTGAGGTTGAAGAAACTTAAAACCTTTTACAAAAATACACTTCTCAGTTTTAGGATGTAAATATTTCCTTTATTAAGTGGGAATGTGAGCCCATGCTACACTACCAAAGATACAAAAAGTAGCTTACATATATCTTAATCTTATGCCATGCTTATTTTAGTGTTATATTACTTAAATCCTTTATGGGAGTGTGATTTAATTTGTAATCTTCATAGTTGATTACTTCCAACGAATAATGAAGACTTAATCCATTAGATTGAATCATATAATTAGTCATTTCATTTAATGTGAGATTCTTTCTTTCTATAATGTGTTTTTGTTGTGGTGTCCATGGAATAGTATGTTCCATTTTCATGCCATATACAATGTAGTAATTTGTGAATTTATTGCTGACACATTAACCTCCATTATTTATTCTTAAACTTTACAAGTGATTTCTAGATTGTTTTTCTATAGGGGCCTTGTAGGCCAAGAACAAGTCAAAAACTCCACCCTTGACTTTTAAAAAATAAAACCAAGTGCATCTAGAGACTTAATCAATGAAATTTAAGAAGTACTTGAACCTAGAGAAATAAGGAGAAGGTGGGACACACAAATTAATATGGACAACCTATGAAGGGGATGAGGCATACCAGGAGGCACAATTTTCAAAATTGTCTTGATAATTTTTGGCAAGAGCACATCCAAATCAAACACCACCTGTACAAGAAAGGGGAGAAAGAATAGTCACCATATTTTGATTACATAGTTATTGCAATGAACAATGGCTTAGATGACCAATCGCTTATTCCAAAGTTTTCTCAAGTTATTGCTATGAGCAATAAAAATCGAGGGAAAAGGTGATGACCCAAGCATGTCAAAATTGTACAACCTAGTAATATCATCAACTATTATGGTGGCAAGGACATGCTTAGGGTCTTTTAAATCCTTTATTACAACTTGGAGAGGTGAAAACTCTATTTTTTTATCTTCACCTAAATGAGTGATATAATATACTAATAGCAGGTTACAAGAATGACTTGGAACACATAATATGTCATTGGAATGCCCATTATCTACTTGAATTGATCCAGACCCTACATCACTAAGAGATCTAGCAGAAATAACAAATATTTGTTTGGTGTTACAATCATTAAGATCTACAAAAAAACAGAACAGAACAAAACAAAACAAAACAAAAAACAAAAACAAAAACAACTTTATCCTTATCCATATGATAAGGTGCTCCAGAATCAATAAGGCACTCATAAAAAAAGAGAGTAGAGGTTGCATTGAAGGAGAA
Source organism: Pinus taeda (assembly GCA_000404065.3). Taxonomy (NCBI): domain Eukaryota; kingdom Viridiplantae; phylum Streptophyta; class Pinopsida; order Pinales; family Pinaceae; genus Pinus; species Pinus taeda. The sequence goes on along the minus strand of APFE031011654.1, from coordinate 16,673 downwards.
ACAAGAAGAAGATAGTGTGTGTCCATGAGAAGAAGTCTTATAAGAGAATCAAGGTTGATGTTGCGTTTCTTCATTGTTTCTTCCAAGACCTCCATATTTTTAAAGCATTTAGACTCCACATTTCCATCTTTCCCACAATAATTACAATACTTGTGAGTGTTCTTACTCTTTGATTTTGGCCCTTTGTCACCATAAAGAATATAATATGGATGAGAGGGTTTGGAAAACTTATTTTTCTTGTTCTTGTCATGATGTTTCTCTATAGATGCTTGGTTTTATCTTTCAGTTGGGCTACTAGGGCCTTTTTAGATGCACTTATAGTCCTAATCACTCTAATATTCAAGAGCTTATCTTGTTATCTAATTGGAGAGTTACAAAAAAATTCAAGAGAAGGTTTTGATAGGTATCCCCCATAGCTTCTTTAGTGGAATAAAATGTAGATATAAAAATAGAATATGTAGAACCAAGGTTGGAAATAATGTTATATATGCAATGTTCATCTTTTAATTCAACTTAATAGTCTAGAAGTAAATGTCTCAGTGTTTTGAACTTAGATAGTAATGTTCATTGCAAGAGAAATAATTAGGACTTAAAGTCATGATATGATTTTCGATTTGATAATATCTAATAATATTCGGCTCACCAAATAACTTTTTTAATTTTTCCCAGACTTCATCTAGGTCATCGATTCCTTGAATATGAAATAAAAAATGAGTAGAAATGGACATTTTGATTAGTCCACATGCTTTGCCATTCCTATTATCCCATTTGTTTCTCTTATGAACACAATAGGGGCTATTTATTTTCCCAAGGTAATCCAATATAATCCTTTACCTCTTACTACATCCTTCATGTGGGATTTCCATGAGTAGTTGGTAGTAGTAAGCAAAAGTTCATTTGGAGTGACCACACTAAAGTATGCAAATAATATGGTTTTAGAAGATGAAACTAATTGTTTTGATGGAAAGCTCTTGAAAAAAATGACATGAAAATGGACTTTGGATGTGAAAGTTATGCCCTTTTTAAAAAAAAGGAATTAATGGTAACAAAGAGCCACGTGTTAGGTAGAAGCTGGTCCACATGGTGATGGATATTAATGAAAAGTAAAAAAATAACTTTCCTCTATTAGCTTTATCTGTAAGCTCATTTTTACAAATGAATTACTTTATGAAGTGATCCACTTTTATATAACAAGTTATAATCACTTTTATAATGAAGTTACTTTATAAATGAGATTTGCATGAAAAAAATAATAACTAAAAAAATATTAAAGTTATCTTATAGTGATTTAGACTTGTATTATGTATTGTAAAGTGAATTAATACACTTTACAATAAAGTTACTAATTTTTTTTTAAATATGCATTAGCATTTTTGATTAAAATGTAACTTAAAAAATATATATTTTAATGCAAGAACTCTTACTAAATAAAATAACTTTTAACCAAGGAGTTAGTGCAAAAGACATAGCAATAGTAGTGGAGGGTGGAGGTGTTGTTAAGTGAGTTAGTGCAAAATACATAACAATAGCAGTGAAGGGGAGTGGGGATGTTGTTTTTGTTATTGTTAGAGCTCTGTTTTGAAGTGAATGTTTACAAAAAAAAATGTACTCATCCAAAAAAAGGCAATAGTTTGAAAAAAATCTAGAACTCAACAACAATAGGGTTATATCTCAATTAACTTACATGGGAAAATATTTTCCACTCTATTTTTTATTTGTTAGGATGACACAAATCATAGGGAAAATAGACCACAAACCAAAAAGAGTAGAAAACTAGGAATATAAATATAAAATTGAAATATGCATATTCAAAAATATATCAAAAAGGGCATATTTGGACTATATACCTCGATATCTAATAGAAAATGTTGTAACTTTGGAAACAAACACCTTTTTGAATGAAGCAAAACGTGTTATTATAAAAATATCATCATGGACACAATGGAATGGTCTATATAGGCCAAATGATATAGAAATAACAAATCTAAAAAATGTAGCAATAGGGGTTGAAGATCTCGATCACCAATATGAGTTGTTATTTAGATAGTCTTTGATACCATGTTCGGGTAACACATGATATTTGTTGGGTTGTGTTATATTCTTTCCACGATTAGCCCACGTAGTTAATTGGGGGGTTAGAAGGGGGGCATATCCCCCCTTCATTGCGTAGTCGAGGGAGTCATAGGGGGTTCGAGGGGTGTAGGTAACCCCACTCTATGGGGTTCGAGGCAGTGCCCTGGAAAATTTTGGTTTTGGGCCCTCTATTAGGTTGGGTGGACCTACCTATGGTTTTGTGCATGTTTTTCGCACATGATTTTGGATGCGGTGGTTTTCGATCTATGGTATTGGATGCTTTGGCATGTATAAATATGTATTGTAACATTAAAAGAAACATAATGAAAAATCAAGCTGGTAGTCCTTGTTTTGGGATCCAGGGGAAATCTTTGTGTATGTGTTTTTTATGTGTTATGCTCTTGCATTGTTTATTTTCTGTGTTTTAGAATTCGTATGCAGGTAATTTCTGTACGGGGTTAAAACCTACATTTGGTATCAGGAGTTGTTTGGCTTCAAGGGGATGCCTTTGTTTCTGAGGGGTTTTGCTCGGGCCTATGGTAGACCCTGTTCAGTGGGAGATCTGCGAGATCGATTCTGGTGGTGAAAGAAGATGGCAAGCAGTGAAAAAATGGAGATCGAGAAATTCAATGGTCAGAGTTTTGAGTTATGGAAACTCAAAGATGAAGGATCCGTTGGTGGAACTAAAGATCAATGGATACGCTGTGTAGATCCAGGTACTAAACCAACGGGAGTATCCGATGAAGAATGGAAGAAGTTGGGATCGGAAGGCAAAGAGCACAATACAATTATGTGTCTCAGATTCAGTATTGTTGAATGTTATCAAGGGAAGCTACAACGAAGGCTTTGGGTGGGACAAAGTTAGGGACTTTATACCAATCTAAGTCTCAATGGTGAATAAACTGGTTCCTAATGGAAAAAGCTGTATACACCTGAGGATGAAAGATGGAGACTCAGTGACAGAGCATCTTAATGCATTTAATATTGTTGTAAGTCAGTTATCATCTGTTGATATTAAAATTTTAGATGAAGATAAGTGCATCAATTTGTTGTGTTCTCTACCAAATTCGTGGGATAGTCTAGTTATTGCAATAGGTAGCAATGCAACTGCCTTGCAGTTTGATGAAATAGTCTCATCCTTGTTGACAAAGGAAATGAGATGGAAAAATAAGGAGAGATAAAATAGTGATGCCTTTTTTGTAAGAGGATGGTCCTAGAATAGAAACAAAAATAAGTCATTGAGTGGTAGGTCTAAATCTAGAGGGAGATCTAAATCTCTAGGAAAATTTGTAAAGGTGGTGTGCTGGAAATGCAGAAAGGAAGGGCACTACAAAAGGGACTGTAAATCTAAAGCTCTTGATAAAGGAAAGGGATTTGATGATGCTCCTTCTACAGAAGCGAAAACCACCTCAGATGAAGGTGGGGATGTGTATTTGGCTTCTTCAAGTACACATGTAGATCATGGGGCATTGTTGATTGACTCAAGTGTAACCTTTCACTTTACTTCCCATAGAGAGTGGTTCTGAGTGCATGAGAAATATGATGGTGGTGATGTCTTCTTGGGGGATGACAGGAAGGCTAGAATCGTTGGACGTGGAAAAGTAAAGTTGAAGTTGCTAGGTGGAAGGGTTAGAACACTTCTGGGTGTTTTACATATTCCTGCATTAGCCAGAAATTTGATTTCTGTACGCAAGCTGGATGATGCAGGTGTAAAAATAGTGTTCGATAAGGATACCTGCAAGATGGTTCAGGGGGCACTGGTATTGATGCAGAGAGTTTGAATTGGAACTCTGTACAAGCTATAAGGTAGCACTGTTGTTGATGGGTGCAACAGTTTTGTGGTTACTAAAAGTGGAGTAGAAAATCTAGTGGTCTCTGGAGAGAATACCATGTTGTGGCATCAAAGGCTTGGATATATTGGAGAGAAGGGCCTTCGAATACTTCATGGTAAAGGTATGGTAGAAGGTATGAGTAATATCTCTTTGGATTTTGATTTCTGTGAAAATTGTGTATATGGTGTTATGCTCCTATACCAATAGGTGTCATATATCATGATTGACTTGTTTAGCTTTGAAATATGTTCATACCTTTACTTGTTGCGAAGGTTTTCCATATTTGAAAAGAAAAAATCAAAAAATTTAAAAAATGTAAAGAGGGTATACCCTAAAAAAAATCAAAGGGTGAAAAGAATAAAAAGTGCTCAAAAAATGAAAGAAAATGAACCCCAACAAAAAGAAAAGACAAGGAAAATGTGCAAGTCTAAATGCCACTACTTTTTTAATTTTGTATAATAAAAATTGTGTGCAACTTGCCACTTATGCCGCAATGCATGAATAGTTAAACAATTTAAGCTTGGCTAGTTCATATTTTCTATTTCATGTTGTAGAAGTAGAGAATAAAGATCTGACCAAACAATTTAATCTTAACAGATAAGTAGATAGGTAGAATAAATAAAAAGATCTCAACAGTTTAATCTAATCCCTTGGATGTAATAAGTGTAGACTTAGATAGGTATCACCATGTAAAAGAAAATAAAGGTTGAAAAGGGTTTGCCAGTCTAAGTGCACCCTAATAAAGAAGTGAAAATGCTAGGTTAAAGTAGGTACGGTAAGTAGATGATGGTTGCAGAATAAATGTGTGATGAATGGTTGAGTTTAATGCTTAAATCTTTTTCTTTCATCACTTGGACAAGGCATGTATCACGTGGAAGGCACATCAACACTCAAAGTAAAAAATAATTAACTTCCCTACTCATCTCCCTTAAATCTTCATTAATTCCCTAAGTACTAGAGGTAATTACCAAAATTAGAGGGGCTTAAAGTATTTCTCTAACTTTTGGAGGGACCAGACCCTCGACCCAATAATTTATAATGCCTAAGTACTTAAACCCCTTCATCAATATTCACCCCCTTCATAAGTCATTCATTTCCGTAATAAATCTTTTCCTAAGTAAAATCCTATTTTACTTAGGAAAAATAAAAACACTTTCCATAAAAACCTTCATATTCACTTAGCCTAAGTTTTAAATATATATGTGTTTTAAACTTAGCGCGCATTTCACAAAGTCATATTAACCACTAATTCATGTTATTATATAATTCCCCTATATAAAAGTTACCCACTCCCATATTATTATAAATATACAAATTCCCTAAATTTTTATATATCCCGCCCCTCGGTTAAATATAACTATAATAAAGCAATAAACGGGATTAATTAGTCAATCTGTGATTAATTAAGAACCCCGACCCCCACCATGCTAATAAACGATTTAATTAATCCTAATGATTAATTAATAACTTCCACCAATCACGTCGCCCCTGATGTAATTAAAATCTTTTAATTACCATAGGGCCCCCACCATTAAACACCAGTCATCTCAACTCCCCCACAGCCGTCTGATCCGATCCCCCAGATCCGACGGTGATCGCGCATCCTAAACGAGCTCCACAGTTGACCTTTAGCGTGCGATGTCGAGCTATTTTGTAAACAATACCTGTGCAACATGTCAAATGTTGTATGGAATCGCGCAGCCTCGCCCAAATACCACTTGCCCTCCATTAGTGGTGCAATGAAAACTGCTTACTGCCTCCCGCTACCGAAAAAACATCAAATCACTTCCCTGCTGACGTTATCCGTCCAAATCCCGAACTCGCCAAAAGCATTGACTTTGTATAAAAACAAAGTTAAACAGTTTTTCGTCCTTGTTTCTACAAACGCATGCATGCATCCTAAACATTGAAGTTGGCTAGCGCGTACACCCAACTGTCAGCCACCCTCAAACTTGTAGTTTGACGATGCTCCAAGTCTGCCATTCACACCCAGTGAACCTGCATTACATTGCCCGTCACCAAAAATAGGTATTTACCAGTTTCCATCCAAAAGCCCTGTAAATACTTGCTTTCCTCTATAATTAATTTTGAAAACCCAAATTTCATTATAATTCAGTTGCTAAATTTGGAATTCAAGATTCCTCAGACCCTCTATTTTCACTAATTCCACTTAAAAACCCTAATTTCCTGTCTAAATCCACAAGAACCATAATGGAAACCCCCGTAGCCCTCATTGTAGCAGCTATCACTACCCTTCACCGTGATTTGGATTATATGCCCCTAGCAGATAGAGATTTTCAAATAAAAGACCTGGATATTGACAAAGACCACTTGAAAGTATTTTTCCAATGTCGGGACAATTACATGAATGGCTCTGATACCATAGGACTATGAGAATCAAATATCCCAATGTACATGCTCCCCTTTATGTGCATTTTCCCTGACATTATCCATTAGTGTCACGCCAATTATGATCCCAACCTCAGAGCAGTAATGTCCCCCAATCAAACTGTTCTCTTCACAATTACTACAGACTTAATCAATGAGATGCTTTAGTTTCAGCACAGTCAAGACCTCACCCCCATTTCCCTTGTAGATTTGCTAGAGAAATCATCTAAATTGTCCCAGTCTGAACTCAGAAGCCTTTGCCAGAATTTTATGGATAAGCAACATCAACCCAAAAATCCCTCTCCCTATTTGTCATTTTTCTTCACACAGATAGGTAAAATTATAGATGATATGATAGCTGCAGTTATGGGTTTCAATACTAGTGAGTAAGTGGATGAGTTGACCCTAGTTTTAATGTCCATTTTTACCCCTGGTTAGCCTCCTGATGTCAAGTATAACTATGCTGCATTCATTGTTGAGAAAATCCATGACTGGTTCATGACGCTAGAAAATGAAAAAGTATTCAAGTATTCCACCCTCATATATCACCTTTTCCTTTACTATAAGTCTGACAAGTTCCCATTCTCTGTAAATAAACTTGATACAAAGGGTAATCCCAGATTAGTCATTTTTTGGACTTCTATCTTCCACTATTCATTTGCTTGTCCCTATTCATACAATGAATTCACTGACCAGTTTGTCCACCCAGTGACCACCATGTTGACAGGAAGTCCTCCTCTTAGGATTAGTGATGAAATCAAAATAATCCTTCAACTATCCAAACAGTACAAAATAGGTGACTGGTACTTGTACCAGAATCACACAGAGATCAGAATTTGTGGTTGTGAACTTCCTCCATTCAAACTACCAGAATATGTTCCTATGAGGATATTTGCATTGGAGTATTATACACAAATGTTAAACTCAGATCAGATTCACTTTACCAAGGCCAAGAAGAAAGCACAATTGAGAATTAAAGATCATTTAGGCCCATTTGTCTGTAACAATAGAGAAGCAGGCAAAGAAGTAGAAGAAATCCTAGAAAGATTCAGACTAAAGAAAAGTTTTGTTTGGAGGTATGATCCCCAAGGTTTCATTTGTGATAGAAGAATGAAAAACAAGTTGTCACCATATTTTCATAACAAAATTCCTAAAATAGAGAAATATGTAAATATGGATGAATGGAGGGAAGGAACTCTAGTTGAGATGGATAGTGACCAGGTCAATGTAGAGAATGTGATGAAAGACGTAGAAAAGAGACTTGACCTGGACTCTTGTGAACAGGTACCAGTTGGAACTGCTCAGAAGCCAACACTAGGAACTAGTGCCTCTACAGTAGAGATTTCTCAAAGGCACTCACAGGAAACTAATGCACCTCTAGCATAACCACCATAGGAAAAAGAACAGAGAACCAGTACTCCAGCATCAGGAAACCTCTGAAGAACAAGCTCCACCAAAGTCCCATCTAGCTCAGGTTTATATGGGAGACCCCCCAGTTCTGCAGACTCTTCTGAATGAGGAAAAAAGTTTAAAATGAGACATGGAAGTAGCTACCCTTGCCAATGGTCCTTCAGACCAGCCTAGTGCTAAGAGGCACAGGCTAAATCCACATTTGGAAGAAGAATTTCCCCAAATAGGTGGGACACCTTCTAGTTCACAAAGACAAGAGCTTGAATGACAATAGAGTGTCAAAGTTTCATCTTTCAAGTCTTCATCTGATAAGACCTTAGACATCAAAGGAAAATTTAAGGATATAAAGGCCAAAAATGAACAGCTGAAGGCTCAAGCCTACATGCAATACTTAAAGATGGCCCCTACTAATCAAACCAGGTTGATTTCAGCTTATTACATCAAAGAAGGAAAAATGCAGATAAGTTTTCTAAAGCCTATAGTACAGCAACAAAAATCAATCGCAGACTACCTCAAGACTGATTTTGAGGTCTTAGCCAAAGATATTCACCCCATAGATCAAATAGAATTGCATAAGCAAACAGGGGAAATGGTTTATTCCACACTGACAAGCAAGGCCATGATGACACATAGATTGGAGAATTCACTAGACAATATGACTGCTCAATTACAGCTAGAAAGAGCCTCCTCACAGGCAAAGGACAACAGAATCAAATCATTGGAATATTTGATTATTGGATTGGTTCATAGCCCAAAGGATGTCCAAGCTACAGAGGCCCTAATAGAGAAAAAGAATGAACATATAGTTGCACTGAGAAAGCATTTGACATTGCCACCACTCATGCACCCATAGACCGCTGAAGTAATTGAAAAGAAGAATGAAGAAGAGCTTATGGAACTGGTCCTCAAGATAAATGAACAATTGAAGGAGACAAAACAAGAACTAGAGAAAACACTACAAAGAAGGCATAGTGAGTCGACCTCTCAGCCTCAAAATGTAGTGCCATTGGTTTCTACAGTAGTCCCTTTTACATTGGCAATTTCTCTAGCACCAAATGTCCCTTTGGCAACAACTGAAACTATTGGAGTGATAGGTACAGGTACAACTATAGGTACATCAGAGGTAGGAACCTCAAGTCAGAGCACAGAAGAATTAATCAAATCTATGGAGGAAATGAAGCTCTAGGTCACTGAACTCCAAAAGATAAAGGAGAAATTCATTACCTTAGAACAAAAGTATGATGTGTCAAAAATCAATTTTGTTGAAGTGAGGAAAAATAAAGGCTTGGCTCAACAAGTAAAAACACTGGAAAAAAATATTACATTTGAAAAGCCTTTAACTGACATCAGAAAGATATTATGGACCAACATCACTCAATCTATCAATGATGTTTGGTCATCAATTCAAATCATTTTTGAGCAGATTAACTTAGTGAAAGTTGCTCTGAAAGCGAATGAAAAAACCAAGCAAGAACTAGGAGGGAAACCTAAAGAGGCCATCATATTAATAAACTTTCTAAACAGAAGAAACAGGTATTAGTTGGAGTAGCTAAATATTGAAGATAGGACTGGAACCATCCTCGAAGTAAATAAAGTGTTGACTAAAAGGACTCTAATGCAAAACCTGAAACAAAAATGTCAAAATATGCAGGAAGATATAGATGAATTTATGGAAACATTTGGCATCTTACAGAGTAAAGGAATTCCAAGTCCTTTAGTCATCAATGATAAGTTAATGAGGCAGGATAATTATGTCAACAAATTACATCAGTATGCAAACAACCAAGCCAGTTCCTCTGCCAGTTCATCTGCACCCAAGGCATTACCCACAGGAAGAGTTCTCTATGATAGTTTGGAGAACCTCTTTTATGTTGAGCATGAATAGAAACACTTGTTAACAGTACAACCAAATTTTGTAAAATACACAGAAGCAGATAAAATCTACATAAAACTTATAAGGACTAGGATACCAAGAGATGATTGGTGGACTGACATGATAGACATCTTATGATTTACGATGGTAAAAAGTGAATTGAAGTATTTACCATAGTCAATTTTGGTAAAAAGGGATGAATGATAGTAAAGCAGGTAAAGAGTATTAGTCACAGGTAAAATAGTATCAGTTAAAAGGTCAAAACAATTAGCCAACACAGAATTATGGGCAAGACAACAAGATGCATAATCATAGGGCCTGCTTCCAGCTCCGTAAATAAAAACAGGGATAACAACCAAGAAGTTTACATTCAGTTTCTATTTTCGAGACCTTCTGCCTTTACATTCATGTAAAATATATTTAGTATTCCTAGAATATATCTCTCTCAGTTATGAGATATTTGGTTGTAAATTTTGTATAGGTACTTCCTCATTCGAAGTACTGGTGTGGATTCTTAGACATTTCTGTAGACTCTTTATTTTGGAATAGAACTGTTGTTGAAAAACTATTGTATGGATGGCTGGACAAAGTAATAAAGCAAAGGACTTTTACAGGATTCCTGTGTCAAATGAGAAACAAAAAAGTATTTTATATCTTATGTTTTTATAGTTTTCTTGTTTAAATATTCACGTGTTTCATATCTGAATGATAAACGAAAAAGTATATTTCAAAAAGAGATTTACTGCATTCTGTCTTTAAAATCATCTATATTCTTAATGTTTTCTTCCAAGCTATTCTTAATTTCTCCCTGCTTCTTAGTTTATCATTGTGGCCATTTAACAAAAAATTCTTAATTGCTTTTTGTTAATGATCACCCACCTTCCCTCATCTTGAAACTTTGTTGAAGGATTCTTAATTTCCCTTCCTCCCTTTTCAAGACCATTTCACCCTTTCAAGTTATCATTTGTATCTTGTTTAGCTATCTTGCCATGTGAAGCCCTCCTTTGTTGAATCAACCTGATCCAGTTAAGCCATCTTCAGTTGACTCCATAGCCCAATGGCTTGAAATACCTTATTATATCCATCTGCTTCTGAGTTACACCACCAAACAAAATCAAAACCCCCCAAGCTTTCATAACTAGCCTAATATCCCATAAACAAAGCTAAATCATAAAGAGAGAGCCCTCTCTGAGTACAGATTGGCTAGATTTTGTACTTAAAAGTTGGTTTGTGGTTACCTTGAACCCTTTCCTTCTTCTAACAACTTCAAGGAAAATCTGAGTGATAACATATTGGTGACCATATTGGGGAAGACAATTCCTCAGTCAAAATAAATCTTTAAGAATATTTGGAACCTAAATCTAAAAGCATCTTAAAGGAATTATAGAAGTTGTTTTGATATTAGTTAAGAAAACCAAAAACAAAATCCAAAAATCTGTCTTCAGAAAGGACTCATTACACTAGAGCTAATCCTGATCCCAATCAACCACAAGTGCTTGAGAACCCCAATCTGATCCCCAAAATTCTTAGAAGACAAGAAAGTTTTGTTAGTCCTCAACCCACCTTCAGATCTTCATCTTGTCCTGTTAGGTGGATTTACCTCGAAGACCAACCCTTTGACGAATATTTTGAAACCTTTTTGTTTAGGACTTCATTTGATTCTGAATTAGTTGACCTAGTCCAAGACCCAGAGTTCATCCTAGAATTAGAGCTCCAAGCAACCAATTTGTCAATTGATAGATAATTGTAGAACTCACCACAATCTGATCTTACCACTGAAGGAATCCCCAATCCCTCTATAATCACTTATGTTTCTCCAAGCTCATCATCATTCCCTCATACATCTCAACCTCAAACCAGTCCACATCAGATCATCACCTCTAGCCCTCCATCCACAACTCAAACATCCTCTTTTATTCCAACCCCAGCTTTTGTTTCACCATTACCTTCAGCAATGGCAAACAAATATGCCCCCCTGGTACTACTAGCAAACTTAGGTGCCATTCCCCAAGATTACCAACGTAAGATCACTACTTTTGATGGTACTAGTACCTATACAGCCCAACAACACACCAAGAAGATGACTGATTATTTTGAAATTTATGAAATAGATACTGATGATGTGCAAATGAGAATATTCGTTCAGATTTTATCTGGGGAAGTTAGAACCTGGTTCAGAGGTTTAGCAACAAATAGTATAGGCAACCTAGCAACTCTCTATAAACAATTCCTGAGCAGGTGGGAGAAAAAGAAAGACCCCCTTCAAATTCTATCTGAATACGAAAAATTAAGAAGAGGACCACAATAAACTATACAAGATTATTGCACTAGCTTCAACAGTTTGTATAAGGTCATCCCTCAAAATCTTAGACCCCCACCTAGTTTAGCCTTAATCAAATTCCCATATGGATTTGATTCTAACAGGGCTTTCTAGCTGAAAGAATGAAACCCCCTTACTTTGCAAGATATGCAAAGCATAGCAGTCAGTGTTGAAGCCAACCTGATATCTAAAAACGCCAAGGCTAGGAGTGAAAGGAGGATACCATTAAAGGAAGAAAGCTCACCCTTTGAACAAAATCTAGATGCCATAATTAAAGGAATGGATAGCCTAGGAGATAGAGTAGAGACAATTGAAAGGAAAGCTCCTTAGGACAATCAACAAACCAACATAGGGAGAAATCCTAATTTTAGGAAAAATCAAAACCCGAACACTAGAAAGAATGGTCCTGACCAAAACATTAGACCCCCTTTCCAGGAGAACTATGCAAAAGCTTCCAACTCTAAAGGTCCAGAAGAAGATACTCAAATCAATTTGATGGGGCTTAGTAATGAAGGAGAAGTTTTCTTGACCCAAGAAGATCAAGAGGCCCACATTCTTAAATAGTTCAAAACTCAATCAAGAGAATCATTCGACTTTAGAGAAGGATATGACACGACCATCTTTGAGGTGCATAAGCAATACAACTTAAGAAGTAGGAGAATTGATGTCCTTGAAACAAACAAGAAAAAGGTTCCAAATTAGCCCACAAGAGGCAAGATAGTAACCAAACTTGTACATATTTTTTCTAGATAAAACACTAACCCTTCTAACTCCATAATTGTAGATGTCTCTGACAACCAACCAAACAACAAACAACCCTCCACATCTCTTCTTTCTAAGGGAACTATGGAAGAACCTCTAGAGGTTGATTTAGGAGAATAAAAAAATCATGATTTCACTCCTGAAAAGGAGAAAAGCATAGAAAACACAGAAAACAGAGAGAATACTGTTGTTTGAAATCTAAAGGCCCAAACAGAAGAACTCTTTAATCTAGAAACTAGAGTAGGTAAGCTAAAAATTGCAGTCCCATTATTTGAATTAGCTAAAAATGAGGCCTACTGTTGAGTCTTGAAAATTTCATTCATTTCCATTTCACTTTCACTATTATGTCCATTATATCACCACATTCATCCCGCTTTCATTATCATTGGGCCACATTTATGTTTTTCCAATCTGTATTAATTCTAAGTCTTTTAAGTGAATTTGTGGTTAAAAATTAGGAAATAATGTGCATAAGCTTATACCTAACCAATGGGTTGAGATTGTTGACATGTGTAGGTTGAAAGGAGGCTTCTAGAAGATCCTTATGTGGCACTCTAAGGCCAAATTCGAATTTGAGTGCAAAGAATCATGGGATCATGAGGATATGTGTCACATCTCCTAATTGTATTGTAACTCTAAAAAGACATGTGTCTTATCAGTTCCTATTTTGATTATTACTCTAGAGGTAGAGGGAGAGATTCATGGATTATCATTAATGAGATTACTCTCATCTTTTTGTATAAATAGGAGATCTCTCTCCTTCATTAGTTAGTTCTTAAGCTTAGCTTATGAGGGTCTTTTTAAGTCTTTTAGTCCCTAGTTCTTAAGATTGTAGTTCTTCCTTGATGGCTTTTGAAAGCTTTGGAGAACTTTGTTGTACTTTGTACTTTTGAAGAATTTTAATAAAGCTTTGATGTTCTCAACATGGAAGGAGATGTGAAGTAGATGTCATGGAGCACATTAGAATGTAAGGTAGAGTAGATTTCATTTTGTAAATATTGCTTTGTAGATGTAAGGTAGAATAGATTTCATTTTGTAAATATTGCTTTGATTTGATTTGATTACTTTCAAGTTTGATAGATTAGATTTTTCATTCATGCAATTTTAATTCATGCAAGTGTGTTCAATTTTGCTTTGATTTCATAGGTGGCAGAGGGGCCCCTGCTTTGTATAGTTGTCATTTAATTTTGTTATGCTTATGTATATTAGCTGTACATAAATTGCTTTCAAGTTGATTGTAGATTAGTGATGCACATAGCCTTTTAATGACTAATGACATGATAGAATCATCTTGTCATTTTGCTGAAGCAGCAAGGATACTGGGTCTCATAGTCACTAGCTCATTGTTTGGTTATTGCATTTTATTTTGATTGAACTAATGACATGATAGAATCATCTTGTCCTTTTGTTGAAGCAGCAAGGATACTGGGTCTCATAGTCATTAGTTCATTGTTTGGTTATTGCATTTTATTTTGATTGACACTTTAGAAAACCAACAAGAACAAAACCCCAAAAACAACATAAACTATAAAACAACGAAGTAAGAGAAAGGTTAACTAAGAACATATAGTGCACCACACTTCATCAGTTTACGATACCCGGATTGATAATTTATGTAGAGCAATTTAAGACATTAAATTGACTAGACATTTTGGCGCCGTTGCTGGGGAAGTGTAATTAGGAGACTTTATTTCTTACATCTGAAAAGAAAAAAAAGAAAAAAAAGAAAAAAAAAAGAAAGAAAGAAAGAAAAAAGAAAAAAGAAAAAGAAAAAGAAAAAGAAGAAAGAAAGAAAGAAAGAAAAGAAAAGAAAAGAAAAAGAAAAGAAGTTAATAATTCTTGAGTATGCTCTCCTCTTGCACTTTGTGTGATCTGGAGGATCAGAAAAAGAATTATTATGTAAAAAAAGAAAAAAAAAAAGGAGACAAAATAAAACATTTCAATTGATTCAATAAAAAATAAAAATTAAAAATTAAAAAAAAAATGATGAAAAAATGAAACTCAACTGCTTTGATAGGTTAAAATTGACCAAAATTGTCTGGTTATGCTTTGTAGTGGTCTTCAAAACACTGTATCCTGCTTTAATAAGGTTTTGCAAGTCAGCTGCAGAAACTGCCCTAATTCCGCAGCTAGCACCAGGATTCCGCAGCTGTTTACAAGCGTCCAATGAAGAAATTGACCACATGGGTATCTCCAGAATTGTCCCGACATGGATCCTATCCTAGTCACCCAGCTCAGATCGAAAAAAAAAAAACCAGCTTATATAGCTATCTCCATTCCTAGTTCTTTTGTGGCCTTAATAGAAAATCTGCATTCCTGCTCCTCTTGACCTTCTCCTTCTGACTCATCAGACGGTCTCCTACATAGATTTCCAATAAGGATCAACAATGTACAAACTACCCCTGTCAAACAAAGGCGTATTGTCTTACCACTAATTCCAAAATTGTGTTCATGAGACGTGACCTATGTGAATACGACTCCTCTCCACCGTACTTTGTGCAATCATTTTTTATCCAAGTGTAACGTCTCACGCAGCCTTTTAATTCAAAATTCAGACACCATTTCACTTGTGTTAAAGCTGCACTTCATTAGTATATGCCTCCATTCTATCTCGGCTATTCATCCCCTGTTCCGTTTACAACTCCTGAACATCCTAATTCCCGTGTCCATTTTCCATTTCGGCCATCATTCTTCTACAAACAAAACCGTGTTACCTTTGATAAAACCTTCAAGTCACCACTAACTGAGCTTATGATAGAAAATAAACGAGCTGGGGAAAAGAACAGTAAGGGCTGCTATATATATATAGATCATCGAACAAGCAAGAAAATTTTCTAAAATAATGCCTGGTGGAAAGCCTATTGTTGTCACTGACTGGGAAATATTGGAGATGATATTCTTCTAGGTTGCGAATGAGACATGCCGGGTCCTGGATGAAGAGATAGCGATTAAAGCATCAGATCTTGATGTTTCATTTGTCCTAGGAATGGGCTTCCTTGCATACAGAGGCGGGATAGTTTTTTTTGGGAGATTCTGTTGGTGCAGGGCATATATACTTTAGTCTTGAGAAATGGTTTGAATCTTATGGTGGACAGCTTGACATATATGAGAATACACTAACCGAAAATTCTACAGGCTGAATGCAAAATAATAAAACTAAGAAAAACGCAAAACTCAGAAAAACGTCAAACTTCACACGCTCGATCTGGCCAAACAAAGACGAATTTGGGAAAAATAAAACATGTGTTTTTTCGGAAATAGGGTTAATTAGATAACCCAGAAATCGTTTTAAGGAATTTGAAGCGGTTTGGGAGATCTCCTCAGTTATTTGGAGCCCATTTTTGCAGGCCGCGGGAGAGAAAAACGGATTTTAATTAATAAACAGTTTGTTGTTTTGACTCAGCGTGCTTGGAGAGGACAAAACCAATTTGGGAACCTAGTACGTGCTAGCATTTAATCTTGTTTATGTGTCTTTAATTACTAACAATCTCATGCAACCTCCGTGACTGTATTTCAGTTTAACAGCCAACAACAGAGACGTATCCCAATTGAATACAATACTTCTCCAAGCACCTGTTTAACGGTTAATTCCATCACTTGAACTGGTTGGATATGGCTCTTTTACATTCGTATTATTCTGAGCTTCTCTCTTACACCTCCGCAGCTTTCCTATGTATACAAGCGCTTCGATTTTTCATTATGTTTTTTATTTTCTCTGTTTACATGGACATCCACTCCATTTCATATAACGTCTGCACCGATTCACGCATATAGCCTTCACTCCTCCACATTTTTTTCCTCTTCCATGCACACAGCCACTCCATTTCACAGTACTTTCCACACTCTGTTTTCATTAGCCGCAATCCACTTTCCGCAGCTGCTAGTTCACACAGGGTTTCCGCAGCTGATCCCAGGTTTCCACAGCCAACCCCAGATTCCGCAGCTGTTTTGTTAAACTCTAGGTTGCAGGTGCCATCAAGCAAAACAAGCCACATGGGTAGCTGGGGAAATGTCA
>APFE031011652.1:282953-379796 GCA_000404065.3 Pinus taeda | reverse complement strand
ATTATCAAATCAGTAAAACTTTTTCATTTCCATACTTAGATACATATACGCTACTTCAGTTAAGCGAACCCGCGTGTACACACGACTGTGTTTAAATCAACTAGCGTATATCCAGATTATTTATGATCCAGATAATCCATTACATGTTGATCTTTAGATAATGCATCAGAACTTCATTGACCATATGAATAGTAAACAGAAGTAGTAAACAGAACAAATCATCACACACAAGAAGCACACATGAACACCATGATTTAAGGTGGAAACCCAATGTGGGTGAAAACCACCTGCTGCAATTTTTTTCTATCTTTCTTTCATAAGAAACTTCTTTTACAATGTACTGGTGCAGTCCTTTACCAGTACGCAGGCTGCAACCTGTAGAGAGCTACAACTCTCTCTCATTTTCTAGTCTCTCCTGGAAGGGAGCTACAACCCCCTTTAGCTCTTGTACTAGCCAAGATACTAGTACGTAAGTGCTGGCCTACAGAAGGCTACAACCTTCTCTTTCTTCCTCCAGGTACCATGTTTCATCAATTTTCAGACTGGATACGCTGAAGCACAACACTACAATCTGAAGGCCACATTTCATCCAATTTTTATATTGGACCCATCAATATCATTGAAGCTCACAAACACTTAGCAACATCAACACCCAATACTGAAACCCTATCAACAAAAACAGTCACCAGAACATAGAGCAGAAAACTGAACTCTGCAAGAATATTCAGAACAAACTGTATCATCAAAAATCACAGCTTAAATGGTGTATGCTACTTGGACAAACCAAACCCGCATACATACGTGCTTTTACCAAAGCCAACCCATGTACATATCTATAAATATTCAATCAAGACTTGTAGTTATCTCAAACTTAAGTTATACACAGTTCAGAACATTACATGCGTCAGTATCCAGATCTAGAACAAGCATAATCAACCATATAGAGATAGTTCATTTCAAACCATTTGATCTCGATCTATCCTTAGATCTTGTTCTCCATCAACTCGTGAGATCCCTCCTTAGCTTAGATCAAGCAATGCTTCATAACCCATATTCTGCATACTGGATCTCATCCTTTATTAGATATTCAAGTATTTCTCCTCATTTGCCTAATGATCTTCTTCTCCTTTTATAGTCTTAGGCCTAGCTCAATACCATGGTCCAAAACCATAACAAACCAATACCATGCATCCAATACTAGGGATCAGCACATCAGATGAGGTACCATGGTCCAACACCATAGCTTCAAGTACCAAGAAATAACTGCCATGGACCAAAGGTAAGTTATCCAACATATACGCGTTTTTCCTCACATTAAAGTGCGTGCATACGCATACGCGACTTGGTAAAGTCTAACCTGCGTGTATACGCGTCTTAGTCACAATGAACCAGAATATATATAATCATGACTTCATTCTTGTAGATTGATCATCAATTCCTTGCTGCTAACCTCCTGCACTATGATATGTCATCTGTGCGGTTTTCCATCAAGGAGAACACTTATCTCATAATGCCAACAATCTCCCCCTTTGGACTTGATGGCAAAGGTAACTTGTCACACTTAGAACTATCATCTGATTCCTTTGAGTTGTCCTACATCATATGCATTCAGTCACTTCTGATATCTCTTCTGTAGATTCATCTAGTTATATGTAAGTGAAATGATCTTCTATGAGAGGGTTTCCATCAAGTACAACACATGCATCATAATGCCAACAATCTTCCCCTTTGGACTTGATGGCAACAACACCAAATCACTCTCCCCCTTTGACATCAAGGGCAAAGGGTGGACCAAGATATTCTCTTTTCTTGATAAACATTCCGCTATCCATACTCCCACTGAGTACCTACTGAAATCTCTGAATGAGCTCCCCCTTTGTATATGCCAAGGTGTATCAATCTGTCCAAGCTCCCCCTGACTGAAGGCAAGATCTGAAAAAAAATGTTCTTCAAGAAGAACCAAGACTTATACATCATACAAGACCTTCCTATCACCAAAACGACTCACTAGATACATCCATCACCCAACCAAGTGGGGATCATCTACCCAACCAAGTGGGAATACATCAGAAATTTACATGTGATGACCAAATACATTACATCTTCATCCCAGGCATAGTGGGGAAACCAAAATAGGTCGTTACATGACCTTGACACCATAAAAGAGATAACACAAAAGAGATACATGACATAGAGACAAAATATCTAGATCAAGACTAATGAAATTCACCAACAACTGATAGCAGCAGCATCTGTGAATCACCATTCAGATCAGCAACCAAGATTTCCTTCTATTCTTTCTCTGCCTTCGTTCTACCTGAAACCCAACTACAACTGTGAACAAGAACCAAATGCTTCTAAGATAATGCCAACAATACATTATTAGAAGATTATCTGCTCCCCCTGAACCTGTGCCGGATGGTCTCTGTCAGACCCATAGCAGAATATCTTCAACTAGAGCCTGCTCCTTCGGGTATCCATCAAGCCTCCATATACGCAAATTTCTCTAAATAAATCAGCGTATGTACACGGATACTCTTTATTAAACTCGCGTACAACTATTTCCAGATCAGCAACCTGCAAACGTCCTGTACCAAGGTGTGTCTGCATATAGAAATCAATTCATCCTTTTGAACCACATTATAAAATTATTCACACTATATCATATGTGTATAACCATCTTATCAACAATATCATCCATGTATCATCTCTTGGGAATATCTACATCAATCAACATATGGGAGTACTAATTCATCAACCAGCACTGTCATCAACATCAACAATCCTCATCCATAAGGTCACCTGCATCATAACTGTATTATATGAAGAGTGTGGATTCAAGCTTTGAATTTTTCCTTGTCCTTGTGAGGGTCACCATGTAAGCATCATGTATGCACCATTAATCCACAAACATGATCTGAATATCAACTATGTAATCCCAAGAATCATATGAGATTTTATCATGGACAACTCATAACCACATCACAGCAAAATATATAATTTAGCCATATAAGTATCATCAACAAGGACTATTAACCATAATGCCAACAATGCTTTGTTAAAGGCATGTGCTCCCCCTCAACAAGTGTTATCTGTTTACTGTTAGATCTGATCATGTATATATTAGCAACAAGCATCAAGACATCATCATCATCAAATTAGGATCAAAGAAACTTCTAAACATTTTACAAGTACCAAGACATTTCCACACATCCTCAGCAGACTGTAATTGATAACCAATAGAGAAAATAATGGATTGAATCATATCACACCCTTTTCTGAGCCTGTCCCCACTGCTTTTCCTCATACTGACATATACGCGACTTTGCAGTGTATAGATCGCGTATATACGTGACTTCTCTTCATGAAACTTGCGTATGAGATTCAGGACACTGAAGTTGTACACTTTCAGCTCCCCCTGAGTTAGTTATGTCTGTGTTGTGCTGCATCTGAGTACTTTGTGCGGTGCTGCATCTTTCTGACTAAACTTCCTTCTTCTTCCATATCTTCAAGTGTGATGATGATTTCTCCTTTTGCTGTGATGTTTGTACTTTGTTCCTGCAATCCCTTGCTATATGTCCAAGTATGTTACATGCATAACATCTTACATGTTTCGTATTCCTCTTATAGCAATCAGCAGCCTTGTGACCATACCTATTGCAAGCAAAACAATATCCATTAAAGTACCTTGAATGTGATGATCTTTCTGCCTGATGGTCTTGAACCCTTCTTCTTCTGCATCTACCTGCAACATGTCCAAGATTATGACATACATAACATTCAACATTATTCATAGGAGGAGTTTGAAGAATTTCTTTCCTTGATTGCTGATGGGGTTGACCTCTCATATCCTTGTTGATCATTTTAGATTTCTCTTTAGAGTTCCTTGCTTCACCTTTAATAGATTCATGGAAACCAAGACCAGTCTTGATAATAGGAGACCTTTGACTACTAAGAATATCATCCAAGACTTTAGTACTATCTTGAAATCGTAATAGTTTATCCTTTTCTTCTAATTTACCTTTCAAGATATTTACTTCAACTTGATGTTGCTCTTCCTTTTCAAGATACTGCTTCTTCACGTTCTATTCAACATTTCTTTCTTCTTCTAACTGATGTTTTAGATTGAGAATCTCCTTTTCTTGTTCTTCATTCACATCCTGCAGCATTTGACGAACTCTGGAGACACATTCCAGTTGTGCTTTTAAACTGATAACTTCGTTTTCATGTTTTTCAATACCTTGGAGTAGATATTTATTCTGCTTCTTGGCTTCTTCAAGTTCTTCCTTTAGTGAGAGGGTCGTAGCTTCAAGACTATCATAATCACTGGATCTATCTTTGAGATTCTTGATTGTTGTGTTCTTTTCATTGAATTCTTTTCTTAGAGATGTGACTTCATCATGCAACTTTTGATTTTTATCCCTGAAAAACTTCCTTATCTTGCTTTCTTCCTCTTGTTGGTCTTTTAGCAACTTTAGATATTTGTCCTTGAATAACTCCCTTACCTTGTTTCCTTCTTCCAGATGGGTTTTTAGTTTGGTAGCCTCTTCTTTGCAGTCACATTCCCTTTTGTTTAATAGATCTTTTTGATCTCTGATTATGTCTGAAAGCCTTTTAAATTCTGCTTCTATTTGATATCTCTCTTGTTCACCCATAAGAGCAAGTTTAGTTGATTCCCTATCAATTTCATCTCTTCCATATGGAAAGATAGCTGGAACATTAGAGGATAGCAAATTCATACCTGATAATTCATCTTCATCTGATTCTGAATCTGAAGAGCTTCTAATGCCTAATCCCCAATCGATTTTCCCACTGTCATAGTTCTTCTGAGATGTCTTCTTCTTCTTCGGTGCTTTCTTTTTAAGCTTCTTTCCCATCGTTCCACGGATCTCCTTCAAGCAATCAAGTTTCTACCAAAGAACCTGCTCTGATACCAATTGTTGGAAATAATACTGAGAGGGGGGGTGAATCAGTATTATCAAATCAATAAAACTTTTTCATTTCCATACTTAGATACATATACGCTACCTCAATTAAGGGAACCCGCATGTATACGTAACTGTCTAATGAAACCAGCATATATCCAGAATACTTATGATTCAATTAATCCATTAAATGTTGATCTTTAGTTAGTGCATCAGAACTTCTTTAACCATATGTATAATAAGCAAGTGCAGTAAAATAGAACAGATCATCACACACAAGAAGCACACATGAACACCATGATATAAGGTGGAAACCCAATGTGGGTGAAAACCACTTGCTGCAATATGTCTCTATCTTTTCAATTAGAAACTTCTTTTTACAATGATTCTGTACTGGTGCAGTGCTTTACCAATACACAGGCTGCTACCTGCAGAAGACTACAACCTTCTCTTCCTTCCAGGGACCACGTTTCATAAATTTTCAGACTTGATCCACAAATAACATCAATCAAACATCAAGAATTTCTGCATCAACCAATCACCTTTTCACCATTCAAAACTGAATCAAAATAAACACTTCTCTAATGACTATACCTAGATCATAATAACAGTAATCACACCCCACTTCTGAACCCAGAATATTGTAGCAATAAACAGAAGCAGCTAGAACATAAATCAAGAGATATACACTACTTCACTATTCGGAAACCTGCGTACAGATCTATAAATTCATTATTTCAAACATTCATATATTAATTAACCCAGATTATCAGATTTATAGATCAAGCGTGTGCCACATATCACAGATCAAAATCGTATAGAGATACGACTATTCCAGCCTTAATATTTTGACCCATCAATAGAACTTATCCTTCTCCTTGCCCTCAGGTTCCTTCTTCATTCAGATCTAGATCTGCACCATAACCTAATCACAGTATTCCAGATCTAGCACTTTATCAGATATTCAATCATTTAGAAGATGCGTTGCCTAATGATCTCCTTCCTCTTTTATAGCCTTAGGCCTTTCACAATACCACAGACTAAAAACCATAACAATTCAATACCATGGACCCAATACTTGGGATCAACACTTATGACGAGATACCATGGCCCAAAGCCATAGGTTCAAATACCAAGGACTAAATACCACGGACCAAAACCATAGAATCAAAAACTGTCGGACTAATACCATGAACCAACCATAAGATTTCCCATGTGTGTGCGCTTTTCTCTACATGAAAGTGCGTGAACTTTTCTTTGCATGAAAGTGCGTGAACGTTTCTCTACATGAAAGGAACTTTTCTCTGCATGAAAGTGCATGAGCTTTTATCTGCATGAAAGTGCATGAACTTTTCTCTGTGAAAGGAACTTTTCTCTGCATGAAAGTGCGTGAACTTTTCTCTGCATGAAAGTGCATGAACGTTTCTCTATATGAAAGGAACTTTTCTCTGCATGAAAGTGCGTGAAATTTGTTGCACTATAATTTATCATTTGAGATGAGTGGGTTGCCATCAAGTACAACATATGTATCATAATTCCAACAATCTCCCCCTTTGGACTTGATGGTAAAGCTAACTTGTCATACTGAGAACTATCATCTGATTCCTTTGAGTTGTCCGGCATCCCATGCATTCAGTCACATCTGATATCTCTTCTGTAAATTCATCTAGTTATAAATAAGCGAGATGTTCTTCTACGAGTGGGTTGCCATCAAGTGTAATACATGCATCATAATGCCAAAACTAACTTCCTTTAAGTATTAAACTTTGATGAATCACTTTTAATACTTTCCTTTTGAATACCTTGATGTATCATTACTCATAATTCATGCCCACATGCTCTGACTTCTATGGACTCCAAGTTATTGAGACTTTCTTGAATGTGTTACTCTTTCATTGAAGTATATACAAGCCTCAATTTTATAAGAAGAGCTATTGGTTATCTTTATCTTTGTCACTGACTCCATAGCCCAATGGTAGCAAGTCTCCATATTTCAACCAATAAACATATATAATCACAAACCATAGAGTTAGCCATCTATATATATCTTTAATCAATATCATTAACCCTTGAGAGAGCCCTCTCAGGTTGGGGAGGCTAAGCCTTAGCCAGAAGATTGGTTTGAAATAGTTACATTGAGATTGACTTGATGAGCAGCCTATTAGGGTCTTATTTTGGTGATAACATTTTGGTGCGTCTACCGGGAGTCTGAAAATTACTCATTCCCAAAATTAAGAAGCTGAACTTCTAAAGGTAGCAAGAGCTTAGGAATCTTTTCGAGGCTACAAAACTACCTTGGAGACTCCATTGTTGAAGAATTAAAATTTTATGGACTTATGGTGATTCTACTGAACTTATGAAGAACTTAGATGCTACCATTCTTGTTTCAAGGTATGCATGTATAAATTTTTCAGAAATTCATGGTTTCCCAAATCATTTTCCCAAGGATACATATTTTTTAAGGAGTGGTCCAAAATTCAATGGAGAAGATTTGAGTTTAACTTTGAAGCATATATCAGATTTCAGTGATTTTACCGAGCTTCTTAGAGTCAAACATGAGGATGTTTGCATTATGTTATTTAGTGATTCATTTCAAGGGAAATGTAAACAGTGGATTGAAATTTTTCTTGTCAAATCTATTAAGTCATTTGAAGACTTTTGGCTTATGTTTTTGGAGGAATGGATAGACAAAACAGAGTTGGTGGCAAAATCTCCTTCAATTCAAGGTTTCAAACAATGGAATGATGATCATATTAATGAAGAAATAGATGAAAATTTTTCTTTGTCCTTAACTTCTTATCTAAAAACATTTGAGTGCAAGATAGAAGATAAGAAGAAATTTTTGGATGAAGTTGCTAAGAACATTGAGAAATACATTGAAGGTTTACAAGGTAAAATTCAATCATATAGTATTCATGATCATGATCATTCTTTTCAAAAGCTATCTATGGCAGAACACAAAGAGAGGGTGTTGTTTCCTTTCTCTTTTTTGATCGAGGAAGAATACATTGTTTTTGAAGATCAGTTTGAACAGCCAGAATGTTATGAGAATCATCAAACTAATCATGTCTTTTTTAACCCTATAGTTGATTACATGGAAAATATTTACTGTTCAGATTTCCAGTTATATTTTCATCTTGAAGATCAGTTACATCTCATGCTGCCTCTGTTATTTTAGTATCATGTTTATTTTTGCTTCAAGCACAGTCAAGAGATTCAAGTGTCCGATCAGATCAATGACTGGCTTCATTGGAAGTTTCATGTTCCTTGAGCTACAAATGGAGATTGGAGTTGATAGGGTAGGTACGATTGTGTGAATAAGCTCAAAGTTGACTGAGCATCTTTTTAGTAGATATAATTTTTTTTCTTCTGCAGTGATCATCAAGCTTGAGCCTGAGCTGAAGGCCATTAAAGCTTCAAGAGAAGCTTGGAAAAATTTCAGAGTTTTTATTCTAAAGGATGGATAGCAGCACTGGAGCTACCTGTTCTTAGTGTACCACTGGGGCACACTATCCCTAATGGAGCCACTCTTATCACCCAAAAACTCTCAAAACACCATTGTGTCAACTCTGCTTTTGGTCATGATTTCAAGGAGGTCTAACAATCATTTTATTCTTGATAAAAGGGTAAGTGATAAGGTTTAAAGTCTTAAAATGTCATCTTTCATTTCCAAATAAAGTCCTTTAGGCTCACTTCATGGTCAAATAGGTCACATTTCCATTTAGAAGTCATTCCATTAATTTTAGGGTTAAATTTTTGCAATCATATAGGAATCCGCAGTTTCGTAGCGTAGCTCATTCAAAAAAGGTGATTTGCGCTATGAAAACAAGCTAATTTCGTAGAGCACTATGAGGCAAAAACCCTATTCTTTTGTTTTTAGTAGTCAACTTCTAAGGGGGTTCCTTACCAATTGAAAACTCATTTTTTGAAAACTAAAATGGGTTTTTCTTTCTAACATACTTAACTACAAAAACCTCTCTCATTTTCTTTAAATTCATTATGAGGTGGGAGAAATTGATGACTCAACTTGCGCTATGAAACTATTGAAAGTCATTGAGAGAAAAACTAGGTTTTCTAGTTTTAGTAGTTCACTTCATGATTAGTTTATGGCCAAATGAAAAAGTATTTTAGAATTCTGAAAGAGGTTTCTCTTCATAAAATCTCCAGATATTATAACCTCTCTCTCTTTCCTCAAAATGTTTACCACTTGAGAGAAACAAGGCTTCCTTTGAAGCCATATTTTTAGAAATTAGAATTTTCCAGTTTTACACATGTTGTTCAAAGACAATTTCTGGACAGTTATGTCATGGATCAATAGGGTTGGTAACAATTTTGGAGGCATCATAAAGGTCATATACATGGATTAGCAGCTGTCAAATAATGTATTTAAGTCTTATATAAGGTTTTTGAAACATGTTTAAGGAGTTTCACTCCTGTTTGTATTAGGACTCCTAAAAGACAATTAGCTGTCAATTTGTAATTAAGAAGTTTGTTGTATGAGTAGATAGGAGTCAATTTTAGAAATTCGAATTCTCTTAAGGATGGATCATAGAATCCCAGGTTGTAAAAACCCTATATGAAGCATGAGTCAAATTCCAGAGGGTTGGCATTTGTATTAGGAAAGAAGCTATGTTATGGGAGCAGACTATGTGTTTTTCAACTTAATACAGAGATCAGTTTTACTACTCAAGATTCACAAGGGGTTTATGTGTTAGATGTTTCTATGGCCTTTTCCAATTACTTATTTTCATTGGTATGATCATGTGTTACTTAGAATTCATTGGAAAATGCTCTAACTTCCTTCACATGCTTGTAGACTGTGTTTATTCACTGTCTTACTGTTTTACTTATAAACCTAAACCCCAGGTGCCTTGACTTCCATGTTTAGCTGATTATGATGTTTTGGTGAAGGCTACTTTGAATCCATGGCCCAATAGATGTTTGCTAATCTGTAATTCAACTAGTTACACATTTGTCCATTTTTATGTAAATGCTAGGAAGGGACTGATATATACAGAGGCATTTTAACTTTTATGAAGCTGAGATTTCTTAGTGTACTTCAGTGAGCATTATCTTTTATCTTTGATATGTTTACTTCCACAGTATTAATGCTTTTTACTCAAAATTCATGGAGGAACATGCTCTAACTTCCTTTAAGTGTTAAACTATGGTGAATTGAGTTCTTGGGTCCTATATTTGGATATTTTTCTTCAATGTTTTATTACTTATTACTCAGAATTCATGCCCACATGCTCTAACTTCTATGAAATCCAAGTTATTGAGACTTTCATGAATGTGTTATTCTTTCATTGAAGTATATACAAGCCTTAGTTTTATAAGAAGAGATATTTGTTATCTTTATCTATGTCATTGATTCCATAGCCCAATGGTAGCAAGTCTCCATCTTTCAACCTATAAACATATAAAATCACAAACCATAGAGTTAGACAACTATCTATATCTTTAATCAATAGCATTAACCCTTGAGAGAGCCCCCTCAAGCTGAGGAGGCTAAGCCTCAGCCAAAAGATTGGTTTGAAATAGTTACACTGAGATTGACTTGATGAACAGCCTATCAGGGTCTTATTTTGGTGATAACAGGGGGGCTCCCTGTTATAGACATATTTGGGCACTACAACCCCAATCACATATGTCCATAAACCAAGGGATTATAAACCCCTAAAAGTGTTATTTCATACCCTAAAGGAACAAGGTCAGCTAATTACATCATTTCCTAGAAGTTCTCCCTAAAAAACTACTTACAACTGGTCAAAACTGGACCATCTCACCTACTCCATGGTCAAGGTGTGATGCATCTCACCTATTGCACATGGGGGGTGTGATGCATACTGAAAATCCCTTTTGTGGGGTGTGATGGGCGAGAGTAGACAAATGGTAGAGGTAGTTTTCTAGGTGGAAACCCAGAGAATCTTCTAGAAACTATTCATTTTACACTTGCCTCTCTGAATTCACCCAGGGATGAGTAAGAGATCATGAAATCTCCAAGTGGAACCAAGAACTATCAGTGAAATTACACTAATAAAAATCCCAGAAGCTGACTCACCCACCTACAAATATCTATATATGGATCCCTCATCCTAGAGATCCAAAGGCCAGAATTTTGTATTTTGTAAGGAAGTGTTGTTGGTTTCTCTATGAAACGTTGTAGTGTTGGGTGATCTAGCTTTTCATGAGGTGAAGAGGGCTTTCATGCTGGGAGGATGGTGCTGGGTCAGACCATTGGGTTGTAATCCTCTCTTCTACTACTTTTATCAATAAAGGTATTTGAGTTTTCCTCCATATTCTTGTATATTTCTGAATCTTTTGTTGGTGTATGAATTTGTATGGTTAATATACATCTTATCCTATATTGTTTATGGTTATAGATCTCTATGCATTGATGGTATTATGCTGCTTTGACTCTTCAGGTGTTCTTTGAAGTGGGACGAGTGAGGAAAGAGTGGCGAAGCTCTGTCAAAGGGGGGAGGAAACAAGCAAGGAGCCAAGTGAAAGACTGAGGTTTCTACTCTCTGCTCATCTCTCATCTATCTCTCATAAAGGAAAGCACAAGTAACTTTAATTTGTTTGTTTCTAAGATAGCTACCCGTCTTAGTGGCACTAGTAGATCTTAATGGACAATAGTTTTCCTGATAACAAAATGGCGACTTTGCTGGGGAATGAATAGTTTGATTGTTAGTCACTATTGTTTGCTTTATAAACCACAGACGGAGCCTGAAGTTAAGCTAGCTAGCCTTCGAACTGCTTTTGCTATGAAACTGCAAAGTAGGTCAACGCTGCTTTAGTCAATCTCTGAGTTGGTTTATGAATTGAACATCTAACTTTCAAACATCCTAAGTGCCCTAGTGGTAGCTCAAATAACATCATTAGATCAGCTCCTATACTTTGTGTTTACTACCTATCATTAGCTCAGCCTAATTCCCTAAACTTAGATGCAAACTATGAGTGAAAACCAAGCTTAGTCTCATCCCTAGACCAACGCACTGTCTCTCATTGGCAACCTAGATGCATCACACCTCTCGTATGTTGCAGGTGAGATGCATCCCTATTTCCCTGTGTTACAAGTGCGATGATTGAGTGAGATTGTTTCTACCTCCAGATTTTGGTTTTTTCTTCATTGTCTTCAGCTTTATTCAGTAGTTTTGTTGTCTATGATCAGTATATCATTGTTGAAACTCTCTTCCTTTGCATTATTCAACCTCCATCGATAAAGAATTGTGAATGGTTTTTTTATGTATTTTTCATCGTTTACAGTTCTCCTTTGCAACAAGTAGCTTAATCAAACTGTCATCTTCTAATTTGAAAGTGTCACAAGTGTTGTTTTCAATCAAAGAAAAGAGTGTCGTAAAGTCTTCCTCTTTTAGATAGTCAATTACACTTGCTATTGTATTTGATTTGAATTATGAATTCTGTGAAGTGTCGAAAGCAGTTTTTAAGTTGAAATTGAAAGTGTCGTCTTAGTCTTCCTTTCACTTTTGAGCAAGAAATTGCTAAAGTGTCGCTTTGAGAAAAGATAGTTCAGATCTGTACTTAGTTTTCTTTTTGTCATTCTCACATTAAGGAAACTGAAAAACAAACACATGCATGTGCATTTGCATTTAGACTACATGCGGAAATTGATTTAGGACAATGCATCTCAGTGTGTGCTCTCTACTCTATGTTGAAAGAATTTTATTTCTCTTTCCTTAGTAGCTAAGATTTTCACTACAAAAAGAAAGTAAATGACTGTTTATCATCTGTAAAATAAACCTCAATGAACATAAAAATGCTTTGGAACCTAATGCACAACATCTAGAAGTCTAGGCTAGAGACATAGTCTAGTGTCATAAAGCCTAGTAACTATTGTTTTCATCGTAGGTTGGTTGATTCCTCCTCCTTGATATGACAAGTGCCAATATGGACTTGTGCTCCCATGTACCATCGAGTATATATTAGGAGACCACAATAGGCTATATCCTTTTTCCTTGTGAAGCCGTGTCTGCTGCCCTATCGATTGCAATGCACTGAACACAACATTCGAGAAGATTGATTGTCATACATAAAAAGTATTCTGCAGTTTTGAGATTGGTTTGGTAATCCCTCTATCTAGATTTCTAGAGTATTCATTTTAGTTCCTTTTCAAACTCCTTAAAAGAAAAGGTCCATCTGAGCACTTGTCACTTCAAGCTCATTAAAAATCGAAGGCGACTAGAGTCATCTTTAGCTTTTTCTCTACCCTTTAAAATTGAAAAAGCAAGTTGTGTCAAAGCATCATAAAATTTATTTTAATTGGAATAACATCACTATTCCCTCATTGATATTAGGTTGAGAAAATGGAGTCCACCAATCAAGGATTTCCCCTTGGGGAAAATCCTAGTCCTTTCTCTTTTTGGGGAGATGTTGGTGCTCCTCATTAGCCTGCCAATATGGCTTTTCTCGACCTCTATCGTTCAAAACACCATAATTCCTCAGCAATCAAATCAGCAACCAGATGATACTGAAGTTGCTCCCCCATCTTCTACTTCATTTGTTTCTCCCTCTCCTTCTTCCTCTTCGCTTGGTGAATCTAGTAACGCTAAAAACCAAGTAACTGAGAAGAAGGAGAAATGGAAGGAGAAGAAGAAGAAGAAGCCAACGGAAAAAGGGGGCAACCATGCATCCATCATTTGGTGAAAATCCACACACTGCACCATCCAAACCTAAATCTCCATGTGTCATTTGCAAAAGAGACCACTATCATTGAGATTGTCCTTGCATCTTGCGGATCTTAAGGGACTGGTCTCCCCGCTTGCACAATCCGGTGTCTTCAACCTCTAATGATCATGTTGAGAGCACACCATAAACTAGTGAAAATGAAATCAATGGAAAGAAAGGAAGATCTAAATTTCCTTATAGATTGTGTGAAGGTAATCATGCCCTCCATAATTGTCTTTTCCTGGACGAAGCTAAAAGAGTGTTGTATAACCATCCTACTTCACCGCAGTGACTTCCTCCTGGATACAAGAAACTCTTGCTGAGTCCATCACTAGTTGAAATTCCGACTGACACACCTTTTTTGTCAGTCAAAGCACCTATAATTGAAGATAAACCCTCTGAGTCCACACCAGACCAAATTCAACAGGTCGCCATGGTAGTCAACCCAGTCTTGTCTTCAGAAGGTCCACCTTCAGAAGATAAAGTCACCAAAGAGAATGAGAACGACACCGTTCAAATTATTTTTGTTAACATAGAATTTGATGAACATGGGGGCAATCTACCCATTCCTTTACCGCAGGAAGGAAGTTCGTTAGATATTCATCTGACCATTTATTTGGTCCCTCCTCCAAGCAATCTAGTCGTTTCCTTCGATTGGAATCTACTAGGGAGACCTCGCCTACCATCTAATGTACCATTTTGAATCATAGTACAAGCTTACAGAATGATCA
The DNA here is from genome assembly GCA_000404065.3 of Pinus taeda. NCBI lineage: Eukaryota > Viridiplantae > Streptophyta > Pinopsida > Pinales > Pinaceae > Pinus > Pinus taeda. The sequence goes on along the minus strand of APFE031011652.1, from coordinate 365,449 downwards.
TGGCTGGTACTATCGTAGATAAAGGGGCTTCTGTGAGTATCCTTTCCTCAACTACTTGGAAAGTGCTTGGTTCGCCATCGCTTCTGCTTGAGATTTGAAATCTGTCAGACTTCAACAAAGGAACCAGTCAACCGTTAGGGATCCTTCCAAATTTTCCTATAACTTTGAGAAGGAAAACCATTTATCTGAACGTGATGGTAGTCCAAGGGCCATTATTTTACAATATACTCCTTCGACGTGACTACATTTATAGCATGGGACCTATTGTTTCCTCACTCTTTAGGGTGATGTGTTTCTCATATGAAGGCAGAATGGTCCAGCTCGTAGACCAGCTTTCGTTCCCTGGTTCAAACATGGCTACTAGTCAAATACCATCCCTAACTGGTCTTTTTGCACAAGGAATATCTCATCAACCTTCACTCCATCCACCTGATGAGTGTGAGTGATTCGATGAATGTGACTAAACCTAGGGGGCATGCGCCCTGGGCTGCTTCGACAAGAAAACCCCAGATATAATGTAGGTTTCCACGTAGGATATATGACTAGTCTGACACACCCATACATTTAGGAAAATGGGATTAGACTAGAAAAGGATTCCCTCGTCAAAGGTTATGTGAATGGAATCTCGTACCATTCACCTTTGTCCATTTCGATGGATAGAGCTAAGGAAGTGTTTTGTCTGTAGATACGGATGGAACAACCTTGCTTTAATGCAAAAACTTCCATATGGTAACCTGGAAACTCTACTTCTCTTTATACCTAGGGACATGCAAACCTTTTGCATGTGAGTGAAAAACAACCTTTTATTTTCTTAGTTTGTAGGCTCTCAACCCTTTAAACTCATAGGTTGGTCGTTCCTAGCTTGCATACAAAAGGCTTTAGAGCAAAGTTGTGCATGGGGCAAGCTCCCTAAAAAATGAACCTACTAATGAGAGACATCCTTATTATATGACTGGCACGAGCAATGTTTCCGCAAAGTTCAAGCTCGTTAAAAAATAAACCTAGTTACAAGCAATGTTTCCGCAAAGTTCAAGCTCGTTAAAAAATAAACCTAGTTACAAGTAATGTTTCCACAAAGTTCAAGCTCGTTAAAAAATAAACCTAGTTACGAGCAATGTTTCCGCAAAGTTCAAGCTCGTTAAAAAATGAACCTAGTTATGAGCATATGTTCCCCCAGAGTTCAAGCTCATTAAAAAATGAACACACTTTCGGTAAATAACCCTTGTGATCGCATTACTATCAACTTTTGAGCCTTGGTCATGTTCTTACCATCACCTCCACTTTTTAGCTGGTCATCCACCTCCACATAATTTTTTACCCTTTTGAGGAATAGATGCGATGAGTGATTCTTTTAGCCACCTTCTTTACACTACCATGATTGAAAAGTTCCAAACCTTACCTGGAACCAGCTGCTACCTGAAAATATCACTTGTTCCTAAAAAACGAGTCTCTTTTAAGCTCTTTGTAGACTCGTAAAATATAAAAAGATTGCTGAGCAATTAGCCTCTCCAGCTCGTTAGAGTGATTGGAAGTACCATCCCTCCTTTGTATTTTAATATTTTTGGATCTAATGGATCATTACACAAAAAGATCGAGCGCTTGTCTTTTTCGGCTCATTAAAGTGATCGGAAAAGTCATCCCTTTTGTATTATTTTATACTTTTTCGGACTTAAGGGATTATACCATGAAAAAGGATTACTGGAGTTTCCTTTTCGTCTCTTTTCAGACTCTCTAAAACTGAAAAGAATCAAGTTATCTTTGTCATTAAACTTGTTAAAACAATAGCGACAAACTTATCCATTATAGACAAGAGCGAGTTTCACTCTCACTAGGCTCGCTAAAACATAGTGACAGGTTTGCCAGAAGGGAAAATTATAGAACAGGCATATGTTATCCTCCTCAAGCTTGAAAAAAATAAAGAGGTACTGGTGAGAAATGATTGGGGAAAAATTAGGAAGAAAACTTGAAAAAATTTATTGGTAGTAGGTCACTCTTGAACATGACACTTTCACTCCATCACCAAGATTGAGTCGGGTTGAGTTATTCTGTTCACCAGTCATATCACCATTCGTCCTCCGTACCATCCATTTTTGGGGTTAACACTACCAATCCATTTCGATGTCGCTGATATGTTCAAGAGAAGTCGCTCAGAGAATTCACCAACCTAGCTAATGCCTCATTCGCTGCAATACCTTTACACTCCATTCTTTCATGACCACCACCCTGAACCTTGTATCATCAGATTATTTTCACCTCCACAAAATCATTTGCTCTGTTCCGTGTCGTAGATGTGGGATTCATTAAGGCCCTCCTACGATGGGTCACTTCTTGTCGACATTAGCTCATTATCCAAGAAGTCAATTTAGGAACAATCCTTTCAGTACTTTGAAGCTTGCATGCCTCAATGGCAAGTTTCTCACTTCCGGCGATAGGTTTACATCAATGACCTTCAACTGAAAGATTTTACGTGGTGTTTGAAATTGACTCATGTATTCACACCACGTGAATTGTACTGCAGTACCTTGAGGGTCATTATAATTATCGGAGATTCCTCTCATGCCTATTAATAGCTTACATCATTGGCTAGTAATCAGGTGATGTCTTTCCATTTTTAACATCAGAACATCTTTTCACATGGATCGACTTGTACTTCAAGCAAAGATTGAACAAGTTTGAAGACCCTTGATCTAGTTTCATCCATACGGCTTGTGATATATGCAAAAAAAATAAATACATCAAATGTACATCATAGCTGCATAGATAATCATCCAAGCCAAGGTATGATGGCTCTACCAGAATCATCAGTCTGCCACACAAAGAGATGTCTGTCCTCTGCACATAAAAATGAGTTTATAAAGCTGAGCATGGGAATGCCCACCTCAGCTAGATCATGAAAATATTATGAATATAATGTATTGTATTGTATCTTATTACAAGTCATCTTCCAGTTCAAAAAACCTCAGATCCTCATGATAAAGCATTTCACCCGACATTAGAAGATTTACGACCTCGTGCTTTAGAGGGCAACTGTTATAGGTATATTTGGGCACTGCAACCCCAATCACATATTTCCATAAACAAAAGGCTTCTAAACCCCTAAAAGTGTTATTTCATACCCTAAAGGAACAAGGTCAGCTGATTACATAATTTCCCAGAAGTTCTCCCTGAAAAACTACTCAGAACTGGTCAAAACTGGACCATCTCACCTGCTCCATGGTCAACGTACGATGCATCTCACCTATTGCACACGGGGGGTGTGATGCATACTGGAAATCCCCTCTGTAGGTTGCGACGGGTGAGAGTAGACAAATGGCAGAGGCAGTTTGCTAGGTGGAAACCCAGAGAATCTTCTAGAAACTGCTCATTTGACACTTGCCTCTCTGAATTTGCCCAAGGATGAGTAAGTGATCATGAAATCTCCAAGTGGAACCAATAACTATCAGTGAAATGACACTAATCAAAATCCCAAAATATGACTCACCCACTTGCAAATATCTATATATGGATCCCTTATCCTAGAGATCCAAAGGCTGGAATTTTGTATTTTGTAAGGAAGTGTTGTTGGTTTCTTTGTGAAACATTGTAGTGTTGGGTGATCTAGATTTTCATGAGGTGAAGAGGTCTTTCATGCTGGGAGGATGGCATTGGGTTAGACTGTTGGGTTTTAATCCTCTCTTCTACTACTTTTATCAATAAAGCTATTTGAGTTTTCCTCCATATTGTTGTATATTTCTGAATCTTGTATTGGTTTATGCGTTTGTATGGTTAATATACATTTGATCCTATATTATTTATGGTTATAGATCTCTATGCTTTGGTGGTATTATGCTGCTTTGACTCTATAGGTGTTCTTTGAAGTGGGACAAGTGAGGAAAGAGTGGCGAAGCTCTGTCAAAGGGGGGAGGAAACAAGCAAGGAGACAAGCGAAAGACTGAGGTTGGTAATCTCTATTCCTCTCTCATCTATATCTCATAAAGGAAAACACAAGTAACTTTAATTTGTTTCTTTCTAAGATAGCTACCCGTCTTAGTGGGACTACTAGCTTTGAATGGACACTAGTTTTCTCGGTAACACTCCCACCAAGATCCATTTCAATCTTTTAGATCTTGAGGGCCTCCCCTAAGATCGAGATTAGTGGTATCAAAGGAGGTTATGATTCCATGGGAATGAGGGTTTCATGCATATTTCAGTTTCAAATTTTTGCAGAAATATTCAACAAACTTCAAGCACGTGTGGCGACCTCCACAGAGCACTTTCCTAGGCCAAGTAGGAAGAAATATTTTTTTTTTTTCATTTTTTTGCAGGATTTTTTTTGGGTGGGGAGTATTCACATCAGATCTGATACATTTGGTGCAATATTTACAAAATCAAATAACATATCTAGATTCCTTGCGAAAAAATACCAAAATTCAAAAAACAAATCGGTTGAATCAAAGTCTGGATGAGGGAGATATCGCTGATTTGAAATCAGCTATGTTGTAGAAACTTGTTTTGATGAAAACTAGTGGATGACGACTCTCCTATAATTTTTTGAATTTTTTGTGCAGAAATTCAGAAAAATGATTGTATATCTGAGCTACCCTTGAAAATTCACCCAATTTCAAAAAAAAAAATTGGTCGAATCAAAGTTCGGATGTGGGAGATATCGCTGATTTAAAATCAACTATTTTTTCAGAACTTTTGTTATGGTGAAAAAACTTGCAGCGCGAATCTGAGATACTAGAATGTCCAGCTAAGGATTTCCAACACATGGGAAGATGAAAAATGATCCTTCTACTTCCAAAAATAGGTTATAATAAATATTCAGAGTTACATTAACCAAGGTATGCCCATTTTAATTCTAGAGAAACATTGAAAGCAGGTCCCCATTGGAGACATGCCCTCCCACCCCACTTTAGTAGGCACCCGCTCCACATTCATTAGTTTCAGCATAACATCATTTAGCTTGGGTTATTTGGATACGTGCCCTCGCATCCTAGGCTATGTAAGGACTTGCTATTTTATCAACAACTAACATCACGGTTATGGGTCAACTACACAAAATCCTTGTCATCGAAGTCCATTTGCTAGGTTGCACACTGGTAGTATCATAGTTGGTCATAAGCATTACAGGGTATCTCGATCCTTGATCCTTCATTTTTCATGGTTATGGGTCATCCACAAACCCACACTTCATCGAAGTCCATTTGCTAGGCTAGACACTGTCAATATCACATTTGGTCACAAGCATTACACGGTATCTCTATCCTTGAATCTTCGTTCATCATGGTTATGGATCATCCACAAACCCACACTTCATCGAAGTCCATTTTCTAGGCCACACACTATCAATATCACAGTTGGTCACAGTCATTACAGGGTATCTCTATCCTCGAATCTTCGCTCATTAGGGTTTTGGATTAACCACATAAAACCCTTCTCTTTAGTGGCTCTTCATATTTAACACAGACTTCGTAGGAGGGAACTTCACGCAATGAGGATCATTGCTTATTAAGGAGGGAGGAATGATCCAAATGGAAAATGGCATCAACCCATGGTATTCATCACCCATGGTGTTGTAAGTGGTATGCATCCATGGTATTGTAAGTGACATCCATCCATGGTATTCATTCACTCATGGTATTTGTCGATGGTATTCATTCACCCATGGAATTGACCCATGGTATTGTAATTGAAAAATGCTATAAGTAAAAAGTCGCATTTTGTAAAAGGACAGTTTTGTCCACCACAATTTAGTTTTTATAGTTATCTTCCATTTTAATAAAAAGTTTCTATGTGGTTATGTTTATTGGGAATGATCTTCTTTTTCTTCTCGTGATCATTGATTGGTTTTGTTTATCTAGAGAAGTTTCTATGATTGGTTTGAAATAGTTACACTGAGATTGACTTGATGAGCAACCTATCGAGGTCTTATTTTGGTGATAACAAGGGGCCTCCCCCCAAGGTCCATTTCAATCTTTTACATCTTGAGGGCCTGCCCCAAGATCCAGATCAATGATATTAGAGGAGGTTATGATTCCATGGGAATGAGGGTTTCATGCATATTTTAATTTCAAAATTTTGCAGAAATATTCAGCAAACTGCAAGCACATGTCGTGACCTCCACAAAGCACTTTCTTGGGCCAAGGAGGAAGTTTTTTTTTTTTCATTTTTTTGCAGGATTTTTTTTTTGAGTGGAGAGTTTTCACATCTGATATGAAACATTTGGTGCAATATTTACATAACCAAATAAAATATTTGGATTCCTTGTGAAAAAATACCAAAATTCAAAAAAATATCGCCCGAATCAGAGTCTTGATGAGGGAGATATCGTTGATTTAAAATCAGCTATGTTGTAGAATTATTTTTACGACAACTTGTGGACGGTGACTCTCCTATCATTTTTTGAATTTTTTGCGTAGAATTTTAGAAAGTTGATTGTAGATCTGAGCTCCTCTTTAAAAATCACCCAATTTCAAAAAACATGGGTCGAATCAAAGTTCGGATGTGGGAGATATCACTGATTTAAAATCAACTATTTTTTTAGAACTTTTGTGATGGAGGAAAAAATTACAGCGTGAATCTAAGATTCTTGAGTGTCCAAATAAGGATTTCCAACACATGGGAAAATACAAAATGATCCTTTTGCTTCCAAAAATAGGTTATAATAAATATTCTGAGTTACATTGACCAAGTTATGTCCGTTTTAATTATGGAGCAGCAATCAAAGTGGATTCCCATTGGAGACATGCCCTCCCACCCCACTTTAGTAGGCACCTGCTTCACATTCATCAGTTTCAGCATAAAAACATTTAGCTTGGGTTATTTGGATACATTCCGTCCACCCTATGCTGTGTAGGCACCTGCTATTTCATCAACAACCAACATCACTGTTATGGGTCAACTGCTTAAAATCCTTGTCATTGAAGTCCATTTGCTAGGCTGCACATTGTTAGTATCACAGTTGGTCACAAGCATTACAAGGTATCTCTATCCTTGATTCTTCGTTTGTCACGGTTATGGGTCATCCAAAAACCCACACTTCATCGAAGTCCATTTTCTAGGTTGCACACTGTCAATATCACATTTGGTCACAAGCATTACATGGTATCTCTATCCTCAAATCTTCATTCATCATGTTTATGGGTCATCCACAAACCCACACTTCATCGAAGTCGATTTTCTAGGCCACACACTATCAGTATCACAGTTGTTCACAAGCATTATAGGGTATCTCTATCCTCAGATCTTCGTTCATCAGGGTTATGGGTTAACCACATAAAACCCTTCTCTTTAGTGGCTCTTCATATTCAACAAAGGCTTTACAAGAGGGAAATTCATGCAATGGGGACCATTTCTTCTTAAGGAGGGAGGATTGATCTGAATGGAAAATGTTATCAACCCATGGTATTCATCCACCCATGTTATTCATCCACCCATGGAATTTACCCATGGTATTGTAAGTGGCATCCACCCATGGTATTTATACATCCATGGTATTGTACGTGACATCCACCCATAGTATTCATTCACTCATGGTATTTGCCCATGGTATTATGACATCCACCCATGGTAGTTATTCACCCATGGAATTGACTCATGGTATTGTGACATCCACCCATGGTGTTCATTCACCCATGGAATTGACCCATGGTATTGTAACTAAAAAGTACTATAAGTAACAAGTCGCATTTTGTAAAAGGATAGTTTTGTCCACCACAATGTAGCTTTTATAGTTATTCTCCATTTTAATAAAAAGTTTCTTTGTGGTTTTTTCTATTGGGAATTATCTTCTTTTTCTTCTAGCAATTTCAGTTTTTCATATCTTGGGGGCCTCACCCCCAAGATCCATTTCAATATTTTAGATCTTGAGGGCCTCCCACAAGATCTAGATCAACAACATCATCTCCACTAGGTCTAGTCGTAAATATGTTGACATCAACTCCAACTAACAAGACCATCACCAATCATCCAAAATCAAACACTCATCATACATGCATAGGACCAACAACATATCCAACCCGTTGACATCAATGCCACCACTACAATGCCAACATCCTACTCTATTAAACTTGGTGAAAACAAGAGCTATCCTATAAGAGGAATTGTATCAGCCTCACTTGATTTGGAGAATGGAGGAAACATACATCTCAACACCATTCTATTCATACCAGGTTTTCAAAAGAATTTACTTTCTATTTCATGTCCATAAGATAAAGGAGATAGAATCACTTATAAATAGAAAAGTAATGTTATGGGATAAATTCTCTAGCATCAACAATGAAAAAATCACTGGGATTCATGAAGGAAGAATCTATCAGTTAATTGCACCTCTATCTCAAGCCTTGGTTCACATTGAAGTCAAATCATGTAATTATTGGCATAAAAGACTTGGACACCTTCACTACAAAATCTTAACAACTCTCAACACAGTGGTGAATGACGTCCCTAAACTTAAGGAGGATCATGAAGGAGTTTGCAAGGGATGTGCATAAGGTAAAAATCTTAAGAAACCACTTGGAAATGGTGCTTAAAGATCTAAAGAAATCATGGATCTCATTCACTCTGATGTTTGTGGTCGTGTGTCTATCAAGTCTCTAGGAGGTCATCTATACTATGTAATTTTCGTTGATGACCACTCAAGGAAAAATTGGATCTATTTGCTAAAGTACAAGGATGAAGTATTTGAAAATTTTCAAGAGTTCAAGGGAGAAGTAGAAATCTTACAGAAAGAAGGATAAAAATACTAAGAACTAAAAATGGAGGTGAATACACATCAAAGGAGCTCATAGATTTCTATAAGGAGGTTGAAATTAAGAGGGAGTTGATAGTTCCATACAATCCAGAGCAAAATGAAGTAGCGGAATGAAAGAATCACTCAATTTAAGAAAATGTTAGAGATATGTTACATGATCAAGACTTGCCTCAATTTATGTGGGGTGAAGCATCTAAAACAATGGTCTACATTCAAAATTGAAGTCCTCACATATCATTGGGTAACATGACTCCTGAAGAAGCTTTCACTGGGAAGAAACCATGTGTGGACCATCTCCAAATATTTGGTTATCCTATCTACATTCACATTCCATTAGATAAAATAAGGAATTTGGATCATACAAGCATGAAAGTGTTGCATATAAGAAATCTAAATATCTCCCAATTAACTTTGATGGTGAATAACTACCGATATTTGAAGAATTCTCTAGGGAGGAAGAAGATTCCATTCATGAAGAAGAAAATCCCAGTGAACCTATGCAACAAGTCATCATCCTTGAAAATAGAAAGAGACCTAATTGGTTGAAGTCTACTCTTCAAGATGCAAAAGGACATGGAGCAGACAAGTGTATATTCAGGGAAAGTAAGAAGCCTAAAAGATATTCAAGGTATGCAGACTATATGACACATTTGATTGAAGCAGAATCATCCACCTTTGAACATGCTATCAATCATCAAGAATGGAAATATGTTATGAATGAAGAATATCAATCAATAATGAAGAATTAGTTTGGTAAATCATTCCAAGGCTAAAAGAAAAATATTTGGTAACTTCCAAGTGGCTTTATAAGATTAAGCATGCATTAGATGGAAGTATTGATAAATATAATTCAAGATTTGTGGCTAGGGGTTTCACCCAACATGAAAGAATCAAATATGAAGAGACATTTGCACATACAACTAGATACATGACTATAAGTTTTTTGATCTCATTGGAAACATCAATGGGGATGAAACATCCATCAAATTGATGCCAAGACAACATTCCTAAATGGTACTATTGATGAAGAAGTATATATAGAAAAATTGTTGGGATTTTAAGTGAATGATAGAGAGGCTAATGTCTATAGGATGAAGAAGGAACTTTATGGCCTTAAGAAATCTCCAAAGGCTTGGTATGAAAGTATGGACACACACCTACAAATATTGGGCTTCTTGAAGAGTTTTGTTCATCTAAATCAATATATCAAGGTAGTGAAGAATGAACTCATAATTATTCTTATATATATGGATGATCTTTCCATAACAAGTGTGGAAGGTCGTATTCAAGAATTCAAGAAGCAATTGGAAGAAGAATTAGATGTGAAGGATCTAGGATTTATGCACTATTACTTGGGTTTATAAGTTTGGCAAGGACCCGGTAAGATATACGCGGGTCAAGGGAAATATGTGATTAAGATGCTACAAAGGTTTGGCATGATGGATTGCAAACATATGACAACACCAAGGATCACAAATTTGAAGAGGCTAAGAAGTTTTGATTCAAGCCCCATGAAATGTACAAGGTATAAATAATTGGTTGTCTCTCTGATGTGTCTGGTGAACACTCATATAGACTTTTGTTTTGAAGTGAATATTCTCAGTCAGTTTCATATATAGCCCAAGTATGTCCATTGGATAGCAGCCAAGCATATACCGAGATATCTACGAGGAAAATCCCATTATTACCTAAAGTATGACAAAACGAATGTGTTGTCACTAATACAACACCCTCCAAATTTTTTGCTTACACTCAATTTCGGAGCGTTCCTTGGTCTTGTACATTGTCATCGCAAACTTACTCATTTTGTTAGGGCCTAAATCTACCTCAAGCTGAGAAAGGTAGGATCTAGGATAACATCAAACCATGCTTAACCTGGTAGCTAGCCCTACCAAGTCAGGAGAGGGCTCTCTCCTAGTCAATCTCAGGAAAATATGATCAATAAGGTCTTGAGATGACTGATATGCTGACTGATTTTAGGCTAGGTATGTGTGCAAATAGTTTATTTGAATAAAATGATGTTTCTGTTGGTTCCAATGGAAAGGCAGATTTTGGGTGCGGAGAATGAGGCTCAGTTTTGCAGAGATCTCAATGGGGCAAGGTAGGCAACTGACTTGGCACTTCAAATTAAATGAGATGGAGAGATTAGACAGGTGAGGAGCTGAAGAGGGCAAGAAAATCCATGGATTCTCTTCAAACAGCTAAAAACATCAAAAACTAAAGCAAACCCCAGGTAGAGCACTGCAATTTCAATGGATTCTACCTTTACCCTTATTTGATTTAGTTAAGAAGAAACAAGATAAATAATGGCATACATAACACATAAGTAAACTCACAATTACCGAAAAAATCACTGTACCAAAACAAAATGCCACATGAATCCCAAAGAGTGCTGCAAACCCTGGTCTATATTCCTTAGCCAAAACTGCTGATAGGAGTATACAATGAAGCTCCAAGCTTTCTCAAAAGTCCAAACCTTCTAATGACTGAAAAATCACAAGATATTGACAAACCATAACTCATCCTAGACTCTAGGGGTTGAGCTAATGAGTTTAGGAGCTATTTCAACTAACTCTAAATTGAGAATGAAAAATTAGGCAGTGGAACAACTTGCCTCTAGAAACTAGGGAACTGATTCATTCAGTTGCAAACTACTTTTTGATAGATGAATCTACCTCCATGAGTGAAAATTTGACATAATTACATCAATATCCATAAATTTACATTAAATTACATCAAGATTTTGACATTAAGAAGTAGAAGTCAAACTGTCAAGAAACTAGGAAAAAACAGAGTATACTTGGTCAAACTGAGCAAAATTTACCCAATGCGCCGCGCTGATTTCCCTATGCATAACACCTGTTTACACCCACTTTTGGAGGCTGTCCTGGTGTCCAAATTTTCTCCCAGTGTGCGTTTTGGAAAGTTCTGTCTGTCTACTTTCCAACCCAAGTCGAATTTTTAAATTTGGCTTCCATTTGCACCTCCAAAACTAAGTTTTCCCAACACTGCTTCCTGTGTGTCCAAATAGGGGCAAAAAGGTCATTTTTGGGGTGTTTTTGACCCTTTTGGGGGCTCAAAACTTGTCAAAATTTCTTGGACATTCGTGATAATGCATATTTCTCCATGAAAAATCCAAAAATGCCGAGTTTTCTTCATTTGGAGGCCTCCATCAAAAGCGAGTGCCATGTGGCATGGCGCATTGGGTAGAAAAACCTATGTTTTGGCCCAAAAATTCCAAAAATGCAAAAAGTGTCCCATTTTTTTTGAAATTTTGGTAGAGTCTTCTCCATCAAGTTTTGTGTTGGGCCAAGGAAGCCTCAGCCAAGATCTAAATTCTATCTTTCTCCTTTCGCCTCCTCGATGCTTTCTTCAACTTAGCCTTCAAAACCCTGATTCTTGCTTTGCACACCTTGTTTCTCACCAAGTAATGAAGGGCCATGTGCCTCAACATAGTTTTCACATTGTTTACCTTCTCTAGCATCCTTTCCCAAGTGCAAGTTTTTTCTCTCAAGCCAAGATTCACAATCAGCATTGTTTTCTTGTTCAAGTGTTGTCAACTTGGTTATTCTCTTCTTGGCAGCTTGCCGTTTTGCCTTCATGTTTTGGAGCTCCATGATGATTTGCTAATCTTCTAGTTGTTTTTTCCTCTAATCAAAATATTTAATTATTCACTTGGCTCTTTCAAGGTTGAGAGACAAATGATTCATGTCATCTTGATACTTCCGAATTACTTCTTTGAGCTTTGAGCTTTGTGAGCCCAAATCTGTGTCATCATCCTGAATGAGGATGAAATCTGCCTCTTGACCTCCTAATGATACCTCATCATCGAAGGGCTTCTTATCCTTGTCCTGTACCTACTCTACTGATGGCAAAAACGACACCCCTTCCACCCCGGGTGGAGATAGTACTCGTTCTGCTGCTACCGCAACTCGCCAAGTGAAGTGGGCTCCTCCCGGTTATGTTTTCCACTTTTGTGAGTCCTCCTTGGTGCATGCATTTATCTAGAAGAATCACTAACTGTCTCCTCATCTCTATCATAGGAAGAATCTGACTCCATGTTTGCCAATGTTTGATTTTTCTTAGATGAGTATGAATATATTTATGGTGTCTTTAGGTTTTTGCTGTCAAGGATGAGAATGTATGAAAGGTTTTGGAGGAAATGTTTATGAGGGGTTTTGGGAATATTGATATCAAGTTTTTGGGGAATAGAAAGGTTTTATATATTTTAGGGATAGTAATTAGACTTTTGGGACAGAAATTAGGGTTAGGGAAATTTTACTAGGGTTTGGGATAGTGGGACTAGGGATTTAGGATTAGTGATGTTAGGGATATGGGATTTTGGGAATGAGTTGATGAAATGTAATGAGAGGGAAAAAATGAAGGAATAAAGGAGTGAGGGAATAAGAGATAGCTAGGAGTGGAATTGGCAGCAAAACATGAAATTTACAAACCCTATACAACTGCTTTTGGCAAGAAATGTAAAGAGGTAGGGTTTTGATTTTTTGTCATTAAATCACCATAAGAACCAAGAGAAATTCATTCATTGGTCATGAAGGTATGTTAACTTACTTGGGAAATGAAGAATTTAGAAATTTGAGAGTGTTTGGAGGAATATTTGAATGGATTTTAGGCTTTTTACCCCAATGCACTGTGCCATCTCAATCCATCACGCCAGTTCATTTTTTACACTGCAAAGGGTTGCCCAATGCACCACGCCATCTCAACGCGTAGTGCCTTTTTACAAGAGACTTTTGGAGGCCTTCCTAATGTTGAAATTGGGTGAGGGATAGCTTTTTTGAAAGCTTATTGAGTCTAATTTCCAACCCAATTGGAATTTTTTAATTTGGAGTTCATTTTCTCTATCAAAAGTCAAATCTCCCAAGACTATCCAAAATATGCAAAATGAGGCTGTCTAAAGGCAGAGTGTTGTTGCAATCAACTTTTGAAGGTCTTCCTCAACCCCAAATTGAGCTCATGATAGCTCATTGGAAAGAGAGTTGTGTCTAGTTATCATTTGATGCAGCAGAAAATCATTTCACCAACCAAGATAGGAGAAAACGTGATTTTCCCAAGGTCACTTCAGAAGTGCATCAATTCTCCTGAGGCAACTGTATTTTTGAAATTTTTCTAAAACCATGACACCTATGTAAAAAGTGAAGGAGGTTTTTCTTCCTTGGCTTGTTATGGAAAAAAATATCTCGTAGGTTTCCAAAATTCATCTTTTCTTGCTCAGAAACATCATTGGAGTAAAACCTATCCCAATGTGTGGAACAGGGGATTTGTTGAAATGAAGCGAAATGAAGGGGATAAGGGGCTTCTAAATTCTTGAGAAAATTTTTGGAAGTAGGGAGGGATGTTAGGAAGTATGGGAAAGTGGAATTTCAAAGGTTGAGGGAGGGGAAGGGGTCAAAAAGGGCAAAACACAGGCCTAGCCTAGAAAATTGTCAAGTTGTAGCAAGAAACTAGGGTTTGTGCGAAAATGAGGAATTTGAGTGGCAACAGTGATGGGAAGTGTTTAATAAGATACATTAAGGATAGGGGAAGTTGTATGAACATCAGGATAAAAATTTTGCTGATGATTTGATCATCCAAGAGAAATTGCCTTCAAAACCATAGGAGAGGGAAATGAACCTTACCCAGGCACAACTGAAGCATGAACAAGGTGTAAAATGACCCATTGGAACCTGACATGATGATAACAAACATTTGAATTGGTACACTCAGCTAAATGGTGACATGGATCGACATTTGGACAATTTTGAAGGGCATGAAAATAATCCCTAGACTTAATACCTAGTGACCAAATTTTGCTTGAAGACTCACTGAAATGACAAAATTTGACCTTGACACCTTAAAATCACTTTGTAAGAGCATGTTTGATCATTGGAGGAAGGCTGCAAAGACTGGCACTAACATTGGCTCCAATGGGGGATGGTAGCTCCTTGGAGGTGCCAAGAATGGCAGATCTTTGGGAGAGCAGTCAGTGCCTTCGTCCATTGGGCTATGGAGTCAATAACTTCGACAAACCAAAACCAAACTCTTGACTCAATTTCAGGATTGAAATCTGACTCAATTTCAAGACTAGAATTGAACGAAGGACCTAACTCAAACAAACCAAACCAAACTAAAATCAAACCTCAGATTTATAGCCTTCACCTCAGGCCCCAAATTGAATGAATGACAACAATACAAACTGACTCTGAACTATCTTAACACTGACTAAAACAAAAAAAATGACTCAAGACTTACTTAACTGAAACAAGTACTTACAAAGATTTTAAATGGCAGCAAACCATCAAGATTTGATGGCTTCAAATCATGACGACAACCACCTGCCTACTGATGAAATATGTACAATCATGTGAAGTGGGCCTTCCAATGTATCTAATCCAGCAGATGGCTACATACTGAAATTCTGCTCTCACTTTCCTCGAGCAGGCAGAATGACGTACATGTAGGAAACTCACAATAAGAACTAAAACCAAGGCTTATGCTAACAAACCAGGCAACATTCATCTTCTCTAATGCTTGCAAAAGAATGCCGAAGGGATCTTGAAAATCCTGAAGCACTAACTTGTCTTGAGATCCAGCAGAAAAAATACAAGTACTCCCTTCATTCTGATCTGAAGGACCAATTGATTGTCGAGTGATAGGAAGGCATAGAGAGGGATAAGCTTCTTCCATCTAAGTGTTAGCTATAAATCCATCGACCATGATAAATTTTGGCATATTGTCTCTCTCAGGCTCATATTCCGCAATTTCATGGTCTAGGTCATTCTTAAACAGAAAACAATCTTCAAGATTATCAAGCATGATAGCCTTATCATTTTCATGAAAGAAAATATTATCTGTTCGCTGATCTATAAATGTAATTTCAAGACTATCATTGTTTTCAAAAGAAGAAGAAGTTTCCCTAGCACCTTCTCGACCATGTGCACACTGCAGACCTGCATTAGCTTGGGCTGGAACCTGACCTTTCAGGAGTAGATCTATTTCATCTTTAGACAGAGAAGATAATACTTTTTGTTTTCTTTTGCTCAAGCAATTATTGTCTTCTTGAAATAACATTTCAAAACATGAAAAACCTGAATGACAGTCCTTAATTCCCTGGTCTTCTAAAATTTGAAAACATTGTTGATCATATTCATATGACATGGCAACCAAATTATCGTTTACCACTGAGTTATTGAAAGAAGATTTTTCACTTACTTGAACAAAGATCTCATATTTTTTTCATAAAATCACTGGATTACCTCCTCATGAAGGCTTGGGTCAATAACTCTGTCTTCTTCATTCCAGATGATCTCAACAGCAGAGCTCTCCTTCATGGGATTCAGAACAAGGTTGTCTTCATCATCATGATCTGAATCTAGATCTGAAATAGCTGACTTGACTTTATCACATTCTGAAAGTGAAAACTTGACTTCCTTGCATACTGTCTTCTTCTATGGACAAATCTGAAATAAAACCTTCTCTTTCATCATTTTCCATTGTGCGAAGATATTGATCTAGCTGCAAAGTTTCTTGAGCATCTTGATGAGTATCTTCTAAGCTCTTTTTATGCTGCTGAAATGGATTTTCATACAGGGCCTCCATGATCTCATCATCCATGAAGTCATCATCTTCATAAACATTTTCAAAATTTTCAATAAAACTATAAACATGGCTACAATAGTTCTAAACTAAATCTAATGATGGATAAGATTCTTTATACCTTTCAAAGGACATGGTATGAAAATATTTCAAACAGTAAATACAAGCAGGAAGTAAACTTTCATACCAAGATCGGGCTTCACCTTCCAGAGTGGCCATGAATAGCTTCATCAAGAAATCTTTAGGAAAATCAACCTTCAACTTGTGAATATGTATGTGAAATCTAACCAGATGTAAAGCAACATCCTTCCTATCATCATCTTTAAACATAGGCAAATTCCTTTGCCAATCTACCTTAGGAATTTTATTTGGAAAACCTCGAATGTGACCTCGGCTCATGGGAGCATACCTTCAATCTAGCGAAACCATTTTGATAACAATGAATTCACCAAGAAATTCTTCAGGCTACTAATTTTTGAAGGGTAGAGTCACCATAAAAATTTTGAACCTCAGGATTCTTCGACACTGGAGTCGCTAAGTGAATGATTTCAGCCTTCTGATGTCTAATCGTTGTCCACCATCAAAAATCAGATCTAACTTGATACATGTACTGGGGCAATTTGTAAGCCAGATGTTCTGTTTATAAGACTAGACCGGAGATCGACTGAAGTAGCTTTTATCTACTTGCACTAATGTAAAGCAAAAGCGTTTCGAAGGATACCTGGCTAATCTTCAGGCTCCGTCTATAGTTTATAAAATGAAGAACAATAACAAACAAACAATTTCTTCCCCAGTATGGTCGCCACTATGTTAGGGCCTAAATCTACCTCAGGCTGAGAAAGGTAGGATCTAGGACAACATCAAACCACGCTTAACCTGGTAGCTAGCCCTACCAGGTCAGGAGAGGGCTCTCTCCTGGTCAACCTCAGCAAAATATGATCAATAAGGGCTTGAGGTGACTGATATGCTAATTGATTTTAGGCTAGGTATGTGTGCAAAGAGTTTATTTGAATAAAATGATGTTTTTGTTGGTTCCAATGGAAAGGCAGATTTTGGGTGCAGAGAATGAGGCTCAGTTTTGCAAAGATCTCAATGGGGCAAGGTAGGCAACTGATTTGGCACTTCAAATTGAATGAGATGGAGAGAATAGATAGGTGAGGAGCTGAAGAGGGCAAGAAAATCCATGGATCCTCTTCAAACAGCTGAAAACATCAAAAACTAAAGCAAACCTCAGGTAGAGCACTGCAATTTCAATGGATTCTACCTTTACCCTTGCTTGATTTAGTTAAGAAGAAACAAGATAAATAATGGCATACATAACGCATAAGTAAATTCACAATTACAGAAGAAAGCACTGTACCAAAACAAAATGCCACATGAATCCCAAAGAGTGCTGCAAACCCTGGTCTCTATTCCTTACCCAAAACTATTGATATGAGCATACAATGAAGCTCCAAGCTTTCTCAAAAGTCCAACCCTGCTAATGACTGAAAAATAACAAGATATAGACAAACCATAACTCATCCTAGCCTCTAGGGGTCGAGCTCATGAGTTTAGGAGCTTTTCCAACTAATTCTAAACTGAGAACTAAAAATTAGGCAGTGGAACAACTTGCCTCTAGAAACTAGGGAATTGATTCATTCAGTAGCAAACTACTTTTTGATAGATGAATCTACCTCCATGAGTGAAAATTTGACATAATTACATCAATATCCATCAATTTACATTAAATTACATCAAGAGTTTGACATTAAGAAGAAGAAAAGTCAAATTTTCAAACAACTAGGCGAAAACAGAGTATACTTGGTCAAACTGAGCAAAATTTACCCAATGCACTGCGTTGATTTCCCTATGCATAGTGCCTGTTTGCAGCCACGTATGGAGGCCTTCCCGGTGTCAAAATTTTCTCCCTTCCCGGTGTCAAAATTTTCTCCAAGCATGCTTGTTGGAAAGGTCTGCCTGTATAGTTTCCAACCCAAGTTGAATTTTGAATTTGGCCTCCATTTTCCTCTCCAAACCGGAGTTTTCCCAACACTGCTTCCTATGTATCCAAATAGGAGCAAAAAGGTCATTTTTGGGGTGTTTTTGACCCTTTTGGAGGATCAAAACTTGTCAAAATTTCTTGGCCATTGGTGAGCATGCATACTTCTCCATGAAAAATCCAAAAATGCTCAGTTTTCATCATTTGGAGGCCTCCATCAAAAGCGAGCGCTAGTTGGCGCGGCGCATTGGGCAAAAAAACCCTGTGTTTTGGCCCAAAAATTCTAAAAGTGCAAAAAGTGTCCCAAAGTTTTTGAAATTTGGGCCAATGCTTCTCCATAAAGTGTTGTGTTGGGCCAAGGAAGCCTCAGCCAAGATCTAAGGTCTATCTTGCTCCTTTCACCTCCTCGATGCTTTCTTCAACTTGGCCTTCAAAACCCTGATTCTTGCTTTGCACACCTTGTTTCTCACCAAGTAATGATGGACCATGTGCCTCAACATAGTTTTCACATTGTTGGCCTTCTCTAGCATCCTTTCCCAAGTGCAAGTTTGTTCTTTCAAGCCAAGACTCACGATCAGCATTGATTTCTTGTTCAAGTGTTGTCAACTTGGTTTTTCTCTTCTTGGCAACTTGCCGTTTTGCCTTCATGTTTTGGAGCTCCATGATGATTTGTTGATCTTCTAGTTGTTTTTTCCTCTACTCCAAATAGTTAACTATCCACTTGTCTCTCTCCATATTGAGAGACAAATGATGAATGTCATCTTGTTGCTTCCGAATTACTTCTTTGAGCTTTGAGCTTTGTGAGCCCAAATCTATGTCATCATCCCAAATGAGGATGAAATCTGCCTCTTGACCTCCTAATGGTCCCTCATCATGCAAGGTCTTCTTATCCTTGTCCTGTACCTACTCTACTGATGGTGAAAATGACACCCCTTCCACCCTCGGTGGAGATAGTACTCGTTTTGCTGCTACTGCAACTCAACGAGTGAAGTGGGCTCCTCCCAGTTATGTTTTCCACTTTTGCGAGGCCTCCTTGGTGCCTGATTGTCTCCTCATCTCTATCATAGGAAGAATCTGACTCCATGTTTGCCAATGTTTGAGTTTTCTTAGATGAGTATGAAGAGATTTATGGTGTCTTTAGGTTTTTGTTGTCAAGGATGAGAATGTATGAAGGACTGTGGAGGAAATGTGTATGAGGGGTTTTTGGAATATTGTTGTCAAGTTTCTAGGGAATAGAAAGGTTGTATGGACATTAATTATTTTAGGGACAATAATTAGACTTTTGGGACAACAATTAGGGTTTGGGAAATTTTACTAGGGTTTGGGATAGTGGGACTAGGGATTTAGGATTAGTGATGTTAGGGATATGGGATTTTGGGAATGAGTTGATGAAATGTAATGAGAGGGAAAAAATGAAGGAATAAAGGAGTGGGGGAATGAGAGATAGCTAGGAGTGTAATTGGCAGCAAAACATGAAATTTGCAAACCCTATACGACTGCTTTTGGCAAGAAATGTAAAGAGGTAGGGTTTTGATTTTTTTCATTAAATCACCATAAGCACCAAGAGAAATTCATTCATTGGTCATGGAGGGATGTTAACTTACTTGGGAAATGAAAAATTTAGCAATTTGCGAGTCTTTGGAGGAATATTTGAATGGATTTCATGCTTTTTAGCCCAATGCGCTGCGCCATCTCAATGCGTCGCGCCAGTTCATTTTTTACACTATAGAGGGTTGCCCAATGCGCCGCGCCATCTCAATGCATAGTGCCTTTTCGAAGGAGGATTTTGGAGGGCTTACAGATGTCCAAATTGGGAGAGGGATAGCTCACTGGAAAGCTTATTAAGTCTACTTTCCAACGCAACTAGAACTTTTCAATTTGGAGTTAATTTTCCCTACCCAAATTCAAATCTCCCAAGACTGGTCAAAATGTGCAAAATGAGGCTGCGTAAAGGAAGAGTGCTGTTGCAGTCAACTTTTGAAGGTCTTCCTAAACCCCAAATTGAGCTCATGATATCTCATTGGAAATAGATGGGTGTCTAATTATCATTTGACTCATCAAAAAAGTCATTTGGCCAACCAAGCTAGGAGAACACTTGATTTTCCCAAGGTCACTTTAGAGGTGCATAAATTCTCCTGAGGCAACTATATTTTTGACATTTCTCTAAACCCATGACACCTGTGTAAAATGTGAGGATTTTTTTCTTCCTTGGTGTATTTTGGACAAAAACCTCTCTCATTTTTCCAAAATTCATCTTTTCTTGCTCAAAAACATCATTGGAGTAAAACCTATCCCGATGTGTGGAACAAGGGATTTGTCAAAATGAAGAGAAATGAAGGGTATAAAGGGATTCTAAATTCTTGAGAAAATTTTTGGAAGTAGGGAGGGATGTTAGGAAGTAGGGGAAAGTGTAATTTCAAATATTGAGGGAGGGGAAGGGGTCCAAAAGGGCAAAACGCAAGCCTAGCCTAGAAAATTGTCAAGTTGTAGCAAGAAACTAGGGCTTGTGTCAAAATGAGGAATTTGAGGGATATTAGTGATGGGAAGTGTTTAATAAGATACATTAAGGATAGGGGAATGTGTATGAACATCAGGATACAAATTTTGCTGATGATTTGACCATCCAAGATAAATTGCCTTCAAAACCCTAGGAGAGGGAAATGAACCTTACCTAGGCACAACTGAAGCATGAACAATGTGTAAAATGACCCATTGGAACCTAACATGATGATGAAAACCCACTAAATGACGATACACTCAGCTGAATGGTGACATGGACCAACATTTGGACAACTTTGAAGGGAGTGAAAACAAACCCTAGACCTACTACCTAGTGACCAAATTTTGCTTGAAGACTTAATGAAATGACAAAATTTGACCTTGACACCCTAAAAGCACTTTGTGAGAGCATGTTTGATCATTGGAGGAAGGCTTAAAAGACTGACACTAACACATTCCATGTGTTTTCTTGAATATTTTTGTCCCCTTTGCAAAATGGGAAAAATGTCGTCTTTTCGCATGTTGGTTGTCACATCATGTATATAAGCCTATTCTAGTGGTTCAAGAGGTCAAGTTCATGTAAATGAGTTGTTCTAACCATGTAAACATATGTCACACTCATTTCCAAAGTTTTAATAATTGCCACACAAGTGTCGTCACGGTTGTCACAAAGTGTATCTTAAGTGTCTCACTTGTCGTAAAGTTGTTTTAAAGTTGTCACATGGAGGGAAATTCATTTTCATGTGTCCTGGATTATCTATGCTTTTGTTTCATCAAGTATTATAAGTTTGTGATCTCAGGCAAAGTCTTATCACTGTTAACATCAGCCTCACTGATCCCGCACTTAGTGATTTTTCTCAAAACTTCCTAACCAAGCAACCTAGCTTCACCCAGCCTCCTTGAACTACGTACTATGTAGTCTCAACCCTCTACTATGCCATTTCCTCTTAGACCTGCTCAATGTGCATTTCTTGCCTCTCGGGACTGTTGTAATGCGTAGTTTCTAGGCTCAAGCCCTAACCTTGACTCCCATAATTGTGCAATGTTTCTTCCAAATTGGACTCAACTATGAACTGCATAGTCTCTAGCCTCAATCTCATCCTTGATCTCCTAAACTACGCAAATTCATAATGGCCCAGCCTCTCTTGTCTCCCAGAACTACACATTGTTCTCACCTTTTTCTCATCCCCTCAACCTACCACACTAACCCTTAGGACTACACAATTTATCCCCTTAGCCCAGACTAAACTTCGCACTATGCAATATCAAGGCTCAAGGCTTTCCTTCACTACCTAAACTATGTAGTCAGTAAGCTCTTTTTCCAATCTTCCATTTGGTTCCGACTTAGTCAATGGATCAGAATGCACAATCTTAGACTAGGGGGTTTCAGACTTATTTCTTCTCGTCATGAGTGGATTGCATAGACAAGTACCTTATTATGCCATGGTGAGATGATGAAGAAGGAGAGGAAGGAGTGAAACATGCTAAAATCCCATCTTGTAGTTGAGTACACAAGTTGATCAATCAAGAGAAAACAAAGGGACACCAGTTTGTGATCACCATTCAAGACTTGAGATCATTGAATATCCCTTATCACCAAGCCATGTGAAGGTGAAAAGAGGAATACCTACAACATATAGTAGCAACAGTGGCTTCAAATTACCACATCATCAAGAAATTCTATGTCAAAAGTGTCATTTCATGTTATGTCATGAGCCGTAACATGCCACACCATTGTGGTTAATGATGTAAATTGTGTTTCAAAAATGTATTGTAAAGTTGAAGTCTAAAGGACATGTATGTAATATGAAGAGTCATGTAAGTTGAAAAGTCATAGGAAGTCAAACAATCATGAGGGTAGATGAAGATTCATAAGTCTTACAGACATATTTGGGCACTGCAACCCCAATCTTATATGTCCATAAACCAAGGGCTTCTAAGTCCCTAAAAGTGTTGTTTCATACCCTAAAGGAACAAGGTCAGCTGATTACATCATCTCCTAGAAGTTCTCCATGAAAAACTGCTTAGAACTAGTCAAAACTAGACCATCTCACTTTCTCCATGGTTAAAGTGCGATGCATCCCTCCTAATGCACATGGGGGGTGCGATGCATACTGAAAAATCCCTTCTATGGGGTGCGATGGGCATGACTAGACAAATGGTAGAGATAGTTTGCAAGGTGGATGATCATGGAATCTTCCAGAAACTTCTCCTGTGACACTTGCCTCTCTAAATTCACCCAAGGATGAGTAAGAGATCATGAAATCTATAAGTAGAATTGAGAACTATCAAAGAAATGACACTAATCAAAAACCCAGAAGCTGACTCACCCACCTGCAAGCATCTATATACGGATCCCTCATCCTAGAGATCTGGAGGCTGGAATTTTGCATCTTGTAAGGAAGTGTTGTTGGTTTCTTTGTGGAACATCATAGTGTTGGGTGATCTAGCTTTTCATGAGGTGAGGAAGGGCTTTCATGCTGGGAGGATGGCATCGGGTTAGATTAATGGGTTGTAATCCTCTCTTCTACCACTTATATCAATAAATCTATTTGAATTTTCCTCCATATTCTTGTATGTTTGAGTTTATATATGCATCTGTATGGTCAATATATATCTGATCCTATATTGTTTATGATTGTAGATATTTATGCTTTGATGATATTATGTTGCTTTGACTCTATAGGTGTTCTTTGAAGTGGGACAAGCAAGGAAGGAGTAGCAAAGATCTGTCAAAGGGGAGAGGAAACAAGAAAGGAGCCAAGCGGAATACTGAGGTTGGTACTCTCTACTTCTCTCTCATCTACTTCTCATAAAGGAAAACGCAAGTAACTTTAGTTTTTTTATTTCTAAGATAGCTACCCATCTTAGTGGGACTAGCAGCTTTGAATGGACATTAGTTTTCCTGATAAAAAAATGGCGACTCCGCTGGGGAGAGAACAACTTATTTTCTTGTTCCTAGTTTGTTTACTTTATAAACTACAAACGGAGCCTGAAGTTATGCCAGCTAGCCTTCAAACTGCTTTTGCTATGCAACTGCAAAGTAGATAAACGCTGCTTTAGTCAATCTCTGGGTTAGTTTATGAATTAAACATCTGACTTGCAAACATACTAAGTTCCCTGGTGGTGGCTCAAGTAACCTCATTAGGTCAGCCCCTATGTTTTGTATTCACTAACTATCATTAGCTCAGCCTAAATCCCTAAACTAAGCTGCAAACTGTGACCAAAAACCAAGTTAAAGTCTTATCCCTCAACCATCACATTGTCTCCTTTTCATAGTTTGGATGCATCACACCTCCCATGTGCTGTAGTTGAGATGCATCCCTATTTCCCTGTGTTATAGGTGTGATGATCAAATAAGATTGTTTCTACCTCTAGATTTTGGTTTTTCTTCATTCTCTTCAGCTTTATTCAAGAGTTTTGTTGTCTGTGATCGATATATCAGTGTTGAAACTCCCTTCCTTTGCATTATTCAGCCTCCATTGTATAAATAATTGTGAATGTTTTTATGTATTTTTCGCCATTTACAATTCTCCTTTACAAACAATAGCTTAATCGAACTGTCGTCTTTTTCTTTGAAAGTGTCGCAAGTGTCGTTTTCAGTCAAAGAAAAGAATCCTCCTCTTTTGATAGTTGATTACACTGGTACTCTTGTATTTGATTTGAATTAATAGTATTTCAAGTGTTGAAAGCAGTTTTCAATTCAAAATCGCAAAGTGTCGTCCTTATCATCCTTTCATCTTTTGAAAAGAAAATTGTTAGTACTGTCGCTTTGAAAATATAATTTATATTTGTACTTAGCATTCTTTTTGTCATTCACACATTAAGAAAGTAGAAAACAAATACATGCATTTGCATTTTCATTTAGACTGCTTGTGGAGATTGATTTAGGACAGTGCATCTTAGTGTGTGCTCTCTACTCTATGTTGAAAGAATTTCACTTCTCTTTCCTTATTAGCTAGGATTTTCATTGCAAAAAGAGAAAGTAAATGTCTATTTATCATCTTAGATTGCATATTTGGGGGTTGTATATCTACATCACACAGTGAACCTTAAAGGAAAACTTCTTAAGAAAGATCAACTGTAAAATAAAGTTTAATGAACATAAAATTGCTTTGGAACCTAACGCACAAAATTTAGAAGTCTAGGCTAGAGACATATTATGGTGTCGTAAAGCCTGGTAACTATCGCTTTCATCATAGGTTGGGTGATTCCTCCTCTTTGAGATGACAAGTGCCAGTACAGACTTGTGCTCCCATGTACTATTGAGTATATATTAGGAGACCATAATAGGCTACATCCTTTATCCTTAGGAAGCCGTGTTTGCTGCCCTATCGATCGCAATGCACTGAACACAACATTTGGGAAGATTGACTGTCGTAACATAAAAAGTATTCTATAGTTTTACAATTTGTTTGGTAATCCCTTTGTTTAGGTTTCCAAAGTAGTCACTTTTGTTCCTTTTAAAACTCCTTAAAATAAAAGGTCCATTTGAGCACTTGTCACTTCAGGCTCATTAAAAATCGAAGGCAACTAGAGTCATCTTTATCTTTTTCTCGACTCTTAAAAAATGAAAAGGAAATTTGTGTCAAAGCATCATAAAATTTATTTTAATTGGAATAACATCCCTGTTCCCTTGTTGATCTTAGTTTGAGAAAATCGAGTCCACCAACCAAGGATTTCCCCTTGGGGGGAATCCTAGTTCTTTCTTCTCTTGGGGAGATGTTGGTGCACCTCATATGGCCACATTGTCCCTTCCAAGACTGACAATTGGCCTGCCAGTATGCCTCTTCTCGACCTCTGTCATTCAAAGCACCATGATTCCTGAGCAATCAAATCAGCAACCAAATGATACTGGAGTTACCCCCCAAACTTCTACTTTGTTTGTTTCTACCTCTCCTTCTTCATCTTTGCTTGGTGAAGCTAAAAACCAAGTAACTGAGAAGAAGAAGAAGAAAGGGAAGGAGAAGAAGAAGAAGAAGCCAACAGTGAAAGGGGGCAACCAAGCATTGTCTAGTGAAAATCCACACACTGCACCATCCAAACCTAAATCTCCATGTGTCATTTGTAAAGGGGACCATTATCATCGAGATTGTCCTTGCATCCCACGGATCTTAAGGGACTGGTCTTCCCACTTGCACAATCCGGTGTCCTAAACCTCTGATGATCATGTTGAAATTACACCGTCAACTAGTGAAAACAATGTCATTGCACAGAAAGGAAGATCTAAAATTCCTTGTAGACTGTGTGAAGGCGGTCATGCCATCCACCGCTGTCCCTTCCTAGATGAAGCTAAAAGAGTCTTGGATAACCATCCTGCTTCACCGCTACGGCTTCCTCCTAGATACAAGAAACTCTTTCCAAGTCGATCACTAGTTGAAAATCCGACCAACACACCTTTGTGGTTGGTCGAAGCATCTATCATTGAAGATAAACCCTCTAAGTCCACACCGGACCAAAGTCAATAGGTTGAGACGGCAATCGACCCAGTCTTGTCTTCGGAAGGTCTACCTTCAGATGAGATAGTCACTAAAGAGAACGAGAACGACACCGTTCAAATTATTTTCGTAAACACAAAATCCAAAGAACATGGGGGCAATCTACCCATTCCTTTACTGCAAGAAGGAAGTTCGTCAGAGATGTATCCAACCGTTTATTCGGTCCCACCTCCAAGAAACCTAGTCGTTTCCTTCGACTAGAATCTACTAGGCAGACCCCGTCTATCATCTAATGTACCATTCTGAATCATAGTACAAGCTTACAGAATGGTCATGGTTGGTACCATCATAGATGAAGGGGCTTCTGTGAGTATCCTTTCCTCAACTGTTTGGAAAGCGCTTGGTTTGCCATCGCTTCTGCCTGAGATGCGAAATCTAACAGGCTTCAACACAGGAACCAGTCAACCATTAGGGATCCTTCCAAATTTACCTATAACTTTGAGAAGGAAAACCATTTATCTAAACGTAATGGTAGTACAAGGGCCTTTAGATTAAAATCTACTCCTTGGGCGTGACTATATTTATAGCATGGGAGCTATTGTTTCCTCACTCTTTCGAGTGATGTGCTTTCCGCATGAAGGCAGAGTGGTCCAGCTCGTAGACCAACTTTCATTGCCCGATTCACAGATAGCTAATAGACAAGTGCCATCCCTATCTGGTATTTTTGCACAAGGAATGTCTCATCAATCTCTAGTCCATCCACCTGATGAGCGCGAGTGATTCGGTGATTATGACTGAAACCCAAGAGGCATGCATCCTGGTCTGCTTCGGCAAGAAAACCCCAGATATAAGGTAGGTTTCCACGTAGGAATGTGACTAGTCTAACTATCCTATACGTTTAGGAAAATGGATCAGACTGGAAAAGGATTCCTCCATCAGAAGGTATGTCTATTCCCAACATAGCCAAGGAAGTGTTTTGTCTACAAATTGAATGATAACCTGGAAACTCTACTTCGTTATACCTGGGGGTATGCAAACCTTTTTGCATGCAAGTGAAAAGCGACCATTTATTTTCTTAGTTTGTAGGTTCTTAACCCTTTAAACTCATAGGATTGGTCGTTCTTAGCTTGCATAATGAAAGGATCTGGAGAAAAGTTTCGAATGGGGCAAGCTCCCTAAAAAATGAACCTATCAATGAGACATCCTTATTATACAACTGGGACGAGCAGTTTTACACGAAGTTCAAGCTCGTTAAAAAATAAACCTAGCAATGAGCATATGTTCCACCAGAGTTTAAGCTCATTAAAAAATGAACCCACCTTTGGTAAATAACCATTGCGATCACATTATTATCAGCTTTTGAGCCTTGGTCGTGTTCTTGCCATCACCTCCACTCTTTTTTAGCTGACATACGCTCCATTGATTGTTTACCCTTTGAGGAACCACTGCAATGAGTATTCTATTAGCATCTTCTTTCACTGTCATGATTAAAAGTTCCAAACCTTACCTGGAACCAGCTGCTATTCCAAAATCATCACTCGTTCCTCGAAAAACAGTATTCTTTTACTTCTTTTTCATTTGACTCGTAAAATATGATAAGAGTTGCCGAGAAATTTGGGCCTCTCCAGCTCGTTAAAGTGATTGGAAGTGCCATCCCTCCTCTAGATTTTAATCTTTTTGGACCTGAGGGATCATTACACAAAAAGATCGAGCACTTGTCTTGTTTGGCTCGTTAAAACTATCGAAAAGTCATCCATTTCATATTATTTTATACTTTTTCGGACTTAAGGAATTATGCTACGAAAAAGGATCACTGGAGTTTTCTTTCCAACTCTTTTTAGACTCTCTAAAATTGAAAAGGACCAAGTTTTCCTTGTTGTTAAACTCATTAAAATAATAGCGACAAACTTGTCCATGCAGACAAGAATGAGTTTCACTGTCGTTAGGCTCGTTAAAACATAGCGACAAGTTTTCCCGAAGGGAAAATTATAGAACAAGAATATGTTATCCTCCTCAAGCTTGACAAAAATAAAGAAGTAATGGTCAGTAATGACTGGGAAAAAATTGGGAAGAAAACTTGAAGAAACTTTATTGGTAGCAAGTCACTCTTGAACATGGCACTTTCGCTCCATCACCATGATTGAGTCGGGTTAGGTTATTCCGTTCACCAGTCATATCACCATTGGTCCACTGTACCATCCATTTTTGGGGTTAACACTACCAATCCATTTCAATGTCACCGATATGTTCAAGAGAAGTCGCTCAGATAATTCACCAACCCAGCTTGTATTTCATCCACTGTAATACCTTCACCCTTCATTATTTCATGACCGCCACCCTAAACCTTGTATCATCAGATCATTTTCACCTCCACAAAATCATTTGCTTCGTTCCATGTCGTAGATGTGGGATTCATTAAGGCCCTCCTATGATGAGTCACTTCTTGTCAACATCAACACATTATCCAAGAAGTTGACTTAGGAACAACCCTTTCAATACTTTGAAGCTTGCATGCCTCAATAACAAGTTTCTCACTTGCAGCGATAGGTTTACATCAATGGCCTTCGACCGAACGATTTTGCGTGGTGTTCGACATCAACTCATGTATTCACACCACATGAATTGTACTGCAGTACCTTGAGGTTCATTATCATTATCGATGATTCCTCTCGTTCCTGTTAACAGATTACATCATTGGCTGGTAATCAGACGATGTCTTTCCATGTTCGACTTCAGAACATCTTTTCACATGGATCAACTTGTACTTCAGGCGAAGATTGAACGAGTTTGAAGACCCCGGATCTAGTTCAATCCATTCAGGCTGTGATATATTAAGGAAAATAAAGACATCAAATGTACATCATAGCTGCGCAGATAATCATCCAAGCCAAAGGATGATGGCTCTACCAGAATCATTAGTCCGCCATACAGACGGTTGTCTGTCTTATGTACATGAAAATGAATTTATAAAGCTGAGCATGGGAATGCCCACCTCAGCTAGCTCATGAAAATATTATGAAGATAATGTATTGTATTGTATCTTATTACAGGTCACCTTCCAGTGTGGAAAAAACTTCGAATCCTCATGATAAAGAATTTCACCCGACATCACAAGATTTACGAGCTCATGCTTTAGGGGGAAATTGGTATAGACATATTTTGGCACTGCAACCCCAATATTATATGTCCATAAACCAAGGGATTCTAAGTCGCTAAAAGTGTTGTTTCATACCCTAAAGGAACAAGGTCAGCTGATTACATCATCTCCCAGAAGTTCTCCATGAAAAACTGCTCAGAACTGGTCAAAACTGGACCATCTCACCTGCTCCATGGTCAAAGTGTGATGCATCCCACCTAATGCACATGGGGGGTGTGATGCATATTGTAAATCCCTTCTATGGGGTGTGATGGGTAAGAGTAGACAAATGGTAGAGATAGTTTGCAAGGTGGATGATCATGGAATCTTCCAGAAACTTCTCCTGTGACACTTGCCTCTCTGAGTTCGCCTAGGGATGAGTAAGAGATCATGAAATATCCAAGTGGAATTTAGAACTATCAGAGAAATGACACTAATAAAAAACCCAGAAGCTGACTCACCCACCTACAAACATCTATATATGGATCCCTCATCCTAGAGATCCGGAGGCTGGAATTTTGCATATTGTAAGGAAGTGCTATTGGTTTCTTTGTGGAACATCATAGTGTTGGGTGATCTAGCTTTTCATGAGGTGAAGAAGGGCTTTCATGCTAGGAGGATGGCGCCGGGTCAGATCAATGGGTTGTAATCCTCTCTTCTACCACTTCTATCAGTAAAGCTATTTGAGTTTTCCTCCATATTCTTGTATGTCTGAGTTGATATATGCAGTTGTATGGTCAACATATATCTGATCCTATATTGTTTATGATTGTATATCTCTATGCTTTGATGGTATTATGTTGCTTTGAATCTACAAGTTTTCTTTGAAGTGGGACAAGTGAGGAAGGAGCAACAAAGATCTATCAAAGGGGAGAGGAAACAAGCAAGGAGCCAAGCGGAAGACTGAGGTTGGTACTCTCTGCTTCTCTCTCATCTACTTCTCATAAAGGAAAACACAAGTAACTTTAGTTTGTTTGTTTCTAAGATAGCTACCCATTTTAGCAGGACTAGCAGCTCTGAATAGACACTAGTTTTCCTGATAACAATAAGGAAGGTGAAACATCTCTTCCTCATTGTTATATATACACCCTCATTGTAAGAGCAGGTGACTTTTCATCTTGGCTCCTCCTACAAGGAAGTAGAGAGATAAGCTAGCTCTTTTGAGGATAAAGGAGTGGCTCCAACGCTCCAATATTGGAGTTAGTGGTGTTCATTGTATACATCTATCTTAGAAATTTTACTTGATATAAGAAGCCTTATGGGCCAACACGTTCTTCATGCATGGATTATGGATATTTGTAAGACTATTCTTTGAATGTTTGTAATTCATGTTTTCTTTCATCTGTGCTAAATTAGCTTAACTATTTCGGTTATTTTGGTACCTATCATATTGAGAATGTGTTGTAATTACTATTATCATTTTCACATCCTCGTGGACTATTCCACTAGATATTAGATAGATCTTCCTCACTACATTGGTTTCCAATCGTCACAGCTCTGCAAACTATTATGATTGATGTTGTATGGATCCTTCTTGTTCATGTGTATCTCTACTAGGGTGGTACTACTACCTCTCCCTTATAGGATCACTTTTCCTCCCCTCCCCCCCCCCCCCCCCCCCACGCGTTAGTGAAATAACTTTTAACACACATATGATTAAGCACTCACTAGGCATACCCCCTTGCTTTTCAAAAGTGCATTTTCACTCCTCACTCTTGCTAACAGCTAGAGTCAAGGAGTATCTTTAAGATAACCGGGAACCGGGCCGTATTCCATATGAGGATCCTATCCTAAATTATGTGAGGTCTAATTAGGTCCACATATAGCGGAGACCCCTTGAATTTTGGTGGGTCTACTGGCGTCAACATTTCTATAGCTAGAAGGAGGGTAGCCAGAATTTTATGGCTGATAACCTCACCAACCCCAATCTTACTTCCTCTGCTTAAGGTGGTAGCATTCCCAGAAACTCCCCTGAGGACATTACTAAAGTTGGTAATTCTTCTCAGCTTGGAGCTACAAAAGCTTACGAAGTCTCTTACAATCATATTTGGGCCATCTTCCCCATCACCCAAAATTTTGCGAGAGTTATTAGATTGATACCCAGAGTAGAAAATCTTCCATATTTTACAAAGAAGAAGCAAACCACCCCAAATGGGATAGTGGTCTCAACAGTTGAAGAACTGGTTCTCACCACCCTTAAAGAGTTAGTAGATTCTACAGAAAAAGTAGAGAAACTAGAACAACCTCCAAACTTCAATGGTGATGATGGTGATAACATAGTGCCCTCAGACAATACTTTCCACGAGTTGGGTGGAGAAGAAGAAGAAGAAGAAAGCCAATTAGATTATGATGAATAAGTTGAAAATAATGATGAAGACATGGAAAACCAAGATCTGTACTAGATGACACAGGGCCCACTTGAACTTTCAGGTGTGTTACATAATATGCCAAGGCACCTAGAGAAAGTATTAATGAAGTATGACCCTGACAAAGAAATTAAAGCGGAGGACCATCTAGATAAATCCTACCTACATCTGCAAACACTTGAGGTATGTTATGATGATGTTTCATGTAGACCGTTTCTATGTACCTTAAATGGTAGAGAAATTGTGTGGTATCATATCCTTCCTCCAAAATCAATCCAGAATTGGAGGGGTTTTAAGAAGTTATTTCTTGAAAAAATTCAATGATGATAAAACCCCTTCCATTCTTTTGAAAGAGTTGGGAAATATCAAGATGGAGCAGGAAGAAAAGGTGAAAGATTTCAATCAGAGGTTTAACCATATATTGAACAAATTTCCACTAAACACAAAACCTCATGACTCCATCACAATTGACTATTTCACATATGACTTATTGTCAAGCATTGCGTAGTTCGTGAAAAGAACTATGAAACCAACTTTGGATGAAACTTTTTAAGAGGCAATTGCAGTTGAGAAGGACCTGTGTGTGATTGGATTCATTGTAGTAATGGAAGTGTCCTCAGACACACAATTTTATTAATCAAAAAAGAAATTACATAATAATTTTGCAAGAGTTTACATACACACACTCCAACACTCTTGCAATTAGGAGAATGAACTATATATAATCTTGATTTCCTAACCTATTCTAGTTATGGACTACTTATTAAATTAATAAGTGTCCATTTACCATAAATGCAATTCTAACCAATCTACTAACTCTACTCCTAAATTGGAGCCTAAGATATGACATTATTCTAGATGTCATATATTTTACAACAATATTCTATTTCTAAGTGTCTCCAATATTTAATTAAATATTAAATAAATAAATATTCTATCCTAACTTTGTGAACTATGAATTTTGTATTTTCGATCATCTAACATTCTCCCTTATGATCCAAAGATACATTAAAATAGATACCAAGTTCATCTCTGAAATTTGTAAATTTGATCCTGCCAAGTGGTTTTGTGAAAATATCGGAGACCGGATCTTCTGAAGGACAATAAACTGGCTTGATGACGTCCTTAGAAATGAGAGATCTAATTTGATGATATTTGGTGTCCACATGTTTTGTTTTGCAATGAAAAACTAGATTCTTGGCAAGCTTTATGGCTTACTGGTTGTCGATGAATAATGATGTAGCTTCTGCTTGAGGAATTCCCAAATCTTGCAAAACTCTGCAAAACCAAACAATTTCACATGTTTCTTCCCACACTGATATGTATTCTGCTTCAGCTGAAGAAGTGGCCACTGTAGCTTGTTTCTTACAACTCCAAGATACTATAGCTGCCCCATGTTCATTAAATAATCAGAGGTTTATGCTCGATCATAAATACCGCCAACAAAGTTGGCATTTGAAAATCCACCAAGTATAAAAAAATTATTATTTTTATAAAGAAGACCAAAATATTTTGTTCCTTGGATATATCATAGAACCCTTTTGGTTGCATTCTAGTGGCTATCTCATGGGTGTCTCGTGGGTGTATCGTGGTTCTTGTATAAAGCGTGAAATAATACTAACTGCATAAGATAGATCTGGTCGAGTCATTGTTCGATAAATTAGGCTGCCAATCAACTGTCTATAATAGTGTTGTCCACCTTCCCCCCCCCTTCAAATTATGAAAGTTTCAAGTTTTTTTCTATGGGGGTAAGAACAGACTTGCAATCTTGTATTCTGAGGCGTTGAAGAACTTCTGCTGCATAATTACTATGAGAATTGAAAATATGATGTGGATGTTGGAATACTTCAACTCCAAGATAGTAGTGAATTAGTCCCAAGTTTGTCATCTTAAAACCTGCATGTAACTCCTTTTTCACCTGTACAATATGATCATCATTGTTTCTAGTAATGATGAAATCATCTACATACATAACAAGAATGACTAGATTTTGACTTTGTTGATGTACATGCAAAGTATCATCAAATTCACTTCGTTGAAAGCCAACTTTCCGAAGATATTCATCCATTTTGGCATACCAAGCTCGTGGAGCTTTTTTTAACCCATATAAAGCCTTAATCAGTTTACAGACTTTATGTTCTTGCCCTTCAATTTCAAAACCTAGTGGTTGTGCAATATATACATCTTCATGTAAATATCCGTTGAGGTAAGCAATATTTACATCCATCTAATGCACTTTCAATCCTTTTTGTGCTGCTAATGCAAGTGTTAAGCATATGGTGTTCCACTTTGCTGTAGGAGCAAAAGTATCCTCATGATAAATGCCTTTCTACTATGCAAAAACCTTAGCCACAAGTCTAGCTTTGTACTTGTTGATTTCTCCATTTTGGTTGTACTTAATTCTGTAAACCCATTTGCATCTGATGGGTTTTGCATTTTGAGGACAAGCAACAAGTTTCCAAGTATTTTTGTCTTGAATTTCCTTATATTCTTCAATCATAGCTTGTTGCCATTCTTTATATTTTACTACTTCTTTGTACATGGAGGGTTTAGTAACATCATTCATGATCAAGGCAAAATTTCCTTCATTCCTGGCAGACCCCCTTCTTATTTTTATTTTCTCATCGGGCCTTACATCTTTCAAAAGTTGAACAACCCATTTTGACAATTGATGTTCACTTATTTGAGATTCTGAAAAGTCACCATCATTATAAAGAGGATTAAATGTAAATAGAGGTATGTTGATCAACTTCAGATTCTGGGGGAAAAGAATCATTGTCAGAATAACTACTGCTACTAGGAGATTTTGATGAACTGCCAAAATACCAGGACTCCATTGGTGAAGTAGATGGATTGGATGAATCATCTTCATAGGAATGAAAATCGAGTTCATATCAATTTTGTGAATTTGGTTGACTTTGAATGTTTCCTTTCCTTTCATCTCCTTTTGTTTCCAATTTTTGAAGAAGATGTTTTATTTCTTCAACACTCTTACTCTTAGTTTCATAAAAAATTACATCTCTGCTGATAATAAATTTCCCATTTGACAAAATCTTGTACCCTCTCTTCTCATCCGAATATCCAATCATTGTGCATTCAAACTTCATGAGTCAAGCTTAATTCATTTTTCTTTTGGAACTAAGACATAACACATGGAACCAAAAACTCTAAGGTGTTTAATTTTAGGTGTGAAACCAAACTATGCTTCATAAGGTCTAATTCAATCCAAAGAAGTAGTCAGAGACCTGTTCCTTAAGTAAACAATTGTATGGATTGCTTCTGCCCAATAAATAGGACTTAACTTTTTAAAGATTAACATAGATCTCGCCATTCCTAACGAAGTGCTATTCATTATTTCTACTACTCCATTTTGTTGTGGAGTGTAGACATTTGTAAGATGTCATTTGATCCCATTGTCTCTGCAATAACTTTTAAATTCATTTGAAGTGAATTCTCCTCCATTCTCAATTCTAAGAGTGCCAATCTTTTCTTTGAATTCATTTTCAACAAGTTGATGAAAAGTTTTAAACTTTTCAAATGCCTATGACTTATGCTTCAAGAATTAAACCTCTGTCATTATGCTAAAATCATTAATAAAGAGTAATAAATATTTGCAACCTCCTAGAGAATCTTGCAAGGGTCCACAAATGTCACTGTGTACTAGTTGCAAATGCCCATTTTCTCACCATGAAACTGTCGGGAAAGTTTCTCGACTTTGTTTTCCATAAACGCAAGCTTCACATCTTGCATTTTCTTTCTTGAAGGTAGGAAGTCCCTTAAACATTCCTTGTTTTTGCAATTGATAGAGACTGTCAAAGTTTAGATGTCCATATCTCACATGCCATAATCTGATAGGTGAAACGTTTGTGGTGGCCGCCCCTCCAAAGTCAAAATTCCTTGGAATAAATGTTCCTTTCATTTGTAATAGTTTTCCATATTCATATCCTATCATCATTATTTTCATGTTATGTTTGATTGAAGGTGGGTACATACCATACATTTGAAATCAATATTTCTCCAATGTCAGGAAGATAAACTTTAACGACACCTTTTCCATAAGTAGTATGTTTTCTATCATCAGAAAGAAAGATTGAACTAAGGTGGCATGGTTGGAAGTTCCAAAAGAAGTCTTGTCAAAAATTCATGTGTTGAGTTGCTCCAGTATCTAAAATCCATGCATCTTCATAATCACTTTGAAAAAAGGTGAAACTAATGTTGTTGATTCTAATCTTTGACTTGATGTGAAGACATATTCTGAACCATCATTATCTTGATCAATGGCAAATTGGGCTGTGTTTTGATGGAACTTTGGAATTTTATCAATGGAAGTTCTACAATCTTCTGCAAAATGGCCCACTTTGTTACATCTTCTGTAGAAAACTTGATTCAAGTCTCTGCTTCTTCCTTGATACTGTCCTTTGCCTCTGCTTTGACCTCTGCTTTGAGTTTGCCCTATGCCTTGAATTTGACCTCTTCCTTGATTGTTTCCTATGCCTTGACTGTTTCCTCTTCCTTGAAAATTTCCTCTATTTTGGCTTCTTCCATGACCTTCTCCACTCTTTGCTGCTCCTCTAGAACTGTCAGTTGATGATTTACTTGTGCTACCCTCTGTGAAGAAGACATCTTCCACTTGTTTCTTCTTCCCAAAAATTTTTTCATGTTGAGACAAAATCTCACTTAGCTCATCAAACTTTAACTTATCTAACTTTCTGATCACTTGTAGAGTTTCCAAAAATGTGTGTAAGAAGAAGGCAATCCAGCAATTAGAATTGTGGTCATGAAATTGTAATCTATTGTTGGAAATCTGGCTCTTACTATTTCTTTCTTAATATTTTAAGCCTGGAGATATACTCAAGGACATCTCCTCCTTCAGTTAGTTTTTGTTGAAGCAACTTATGTTGTAGATCAACCTTTTTTCATTCAGGTTGTGTATCAAATATATCTTTGAAAGTACACAAAGCAGACCATGCATCTGAGGCATTTTCAATATGAATATACATCTCATCATTAACTGAAGACTTTATAAGAGCTAGTTCCTTGACATTTTTAACTTCCAATTTTGCAAGTGAACTTACATTTGTAGGTTTATTAGGCTTAACGTCTCCATCATGTATGTCTCACCACAATTTATTATATATTAGAGTGCTTTCAATGAGACGTTTTCATTTCTTGTATGATTTTACCCCTTCAAGCTTATGAGAATCAGAGAACAGATTAATTAACTTGGACATTGTAGGTTTGAAGCTTTGCACCAAAAAGAATCAAGCACAGGAAAGATGAGCAACACATCACACGAAACATGCCACACAAAAACGATCTATCAGGGCTTGGCCTTGACCCTTGTATAGTTGTTGAAGGAGAAAAATGACTAAGCTTTGCACTTGGCTCTAGTCAATTTCTCTTAAGAATTTTACAATGAAATCTTTCAAAATTTGACTGATTTACAATCCCTTGCAAAGTTTTATGAAAAATGTACTCTAACCCCCCCACAGTAAAAAATTACTTTGAGTTACAATGTCGTACTTATCTCTCCAAATAAAAAATTACAGATAAAATCTCCTTATTACTCCAAAAATTACAAAATTTACTGCCCCAAACATTTACAAATAACCCGTCACACCTTATTACTCTAAAAAGAATTATAAGTTAGAAGTACTTCTTATTACTCCACAAATTTATAAACAATAAATTACCAAAATTCAAAAACTCACCATATCTCTTAAAAATAAAATATTCCTTATCTCTCCAATAAAAATTTACAAAATTAAAAAAATGTTCCTTATCTCTCCAGCAAACGCTTCTTCACTCTTTGATTCAACTTTAAACTTACTTGAAAAAAAACACTTTAAGAAGCTCAATTTTTTCCTTTCATTGGCTGATGTTGGTCTCCACGTTGGTTGTTGGTTGGTTCACACTGGATTATTGCTAGCTAGCCCACACTAGTTTCTTGCTAGCTCACACTAGCTTCTTGCTGGTTGGATCACGCTAGCTCACACTGGATTCTTGTTGGTTGGCTCACGTTGGCTTGTTGCTGGCTCATGTTGGCTTGCTGACTAGCCAATGTAGCTGGTACAATTCATAGGCATTTATCATCCAATGTGCTTGGAAAAACGCCTCAGATGGGATGGAACAATTGCAATCGTTTTGGCTATAATGTTGATGAATATATTATTCGTGAAACAGATGATGCACTTGTTTCCGTTGGATTATCAAGGGTCGGATATGAATATGTGAATGTATTCCTATGTAGTGTTTGCAAATGAATTGAGGGGGAGAGTTTAATCTTCCAGGATTTACAAGTTGCCTCACAGTTTCCCCCTCTAATATACTCTATTCTTTGTGATGGAAGAAATGGTGATTCCTTAGAGTGATTCAGATCGCCTTCTCTTCTTTGAGATTGCAGAAAGGAAGCAGAGAATACTTACATTGTAAACCCTGAAGATGAAGATAACCTCACAAGATGGGGAGGTGCTCTATTAGAGCTATCTCAATTTCAACAGGGTCCAGATTGTGTGAAAATGGTCAAAGATGTTGTGTCAAAACTCGAAGAGGCATTGAAAATTAGCCCAAATAAACATGATATGTTGTGGTGCTTGGGGAATGCACATACATCAGATGCATTTCTTATCCTAGAACATGAAGTCGAAAAACTTTACTTCAAGATGGCTTCTAAATCTTTACAACAAGCAACATGTTGAATCAGAGAAGATAACATAAATTCAGGACACATAGCAAATTTTGAGAATAATAAAAATTGATTTTTAGATTTAAACATATAAAATAAATAAAATAATAAAATTTCTTTTCCTTTTGAACAAAAATTGGACACTTCTCATACCAATCATTTGTTGATCAATTCAATGGAGTTTTCCAAAAACTTGTAGAGTTGGAATCTCCTCCTCACATCAGCTGCATTATTGAAGCTCTGATACCACAATAACGATAGAAGTGTCCTCAAACACACAATTTTATTTATCAAAAAAGAAAGTACATAATAGTTTTGCAAGAGTTTACACACGCACTCCAACACTCTTGCAATCAAGAGAATGAACTATATATAAGCTTAATTTCCTAACCTATTCTCGTTATGGACTACTTATTAAATTAACAAGTGTCCATTTACAATAAATGCAATTCTAATCAATCTACTAACTCTACTCCTAAATTGAAGCCTAAGATATGACATTCTAGATGTCATATATTTTACAACAATATTCTATTTCTAAATGTCTCCAATATTTAATTAAATATTCTAAATAAATAAATATTCTATCCTAACTTTCTGAACAATGAATTTTGTATTTTGGATCATCTAACATGTAGATGATGAAGTAACAAAGGACTCCAAAGATAGCAGGAAAACGTCTCAAGCCTCCATAAGCAAGGCCAAAGAAAAAGAAGCAATTGATCTTGAAATATTGGCCCACATTATCAAGTCTTTATCCAATGAGTTGGAAGAATTGAAACAAAGGTCAAGTAATACCACCATGAGCAGCATGCCTCCCAATTTCAACCTTCTAAGAAGGAATTCCAACTCAAGTAGAAACAATAATTATTTCACCAAGTTTCACAAATCTCAAACATTTTGTTGAATATCGTAAGTATGGGCATGGATCAGTATTATTCATTTCATCAAGAATACCATTCAGAGAAAAAATGCCCACAGTGGAACCCCAACATGAATTATCTAGCTATGCATTTTATTGACATAGTGCTTGCTAATGAGTAGACTGAGCCTGAGGAAGAAAAGGAAGAAATTGTTGTGGCTGAAGAGAGCATTGGACATGCAGTGTACACATTCAATTGTGTACTCGCAGTTGGAAAGAGAAATGTCGAAAAAAAACCATAAAGTAATGACTCGACTCAAAAGAATACCACTTGATATAACTTAAGAATCCAAGGGCCAGATCCTACATGAGAGTTCATGAAGTAGAAACAGAAGGAACATTTGTTAAGGAAGATCAATCCACACATAAAATCAATGCATAACACTCAAAACAAGTCTAGGAATGGAGCTACAAGGAAAAGCACTTCTACAAACAAAAAAATAAGCCCATCACTCTGTAAGTAGAAGAAAATAAAACTTCACCAGACACTTCACCAATATCTCCCACGCTCGATTATAACATATTTGGTGAAATGAAGAAGGCTCACACAAATATCTCATTGTTTTAATTAACAAAAATCATGTGCTAGTGAGACATGCTCCTACGCACACTTGGATAGCCTATCTTAGGTAACGATGCTTCTTCACAAAAGGGAACTGAATCTGGTATCCTCTAGTTCCCTAGAGTTTGTACTTAATTCTTTAACATTTGATGTAAAACACTCTGACCTCCATTTCTGTTGACATTTAAAATTTTTATTTATAATGTACACAATTTATTAGTTGATTCTGGTGCATCAGTAAATGTAATGCCCCTATTTTTCACAAATACAATCAACGCAAAATTTGATAAAATAAATGCGCATATCATTCAACTGGACAAGACTCTTGTCCATGCAATTGGTGAACTCAAAAATGTTCTTATTCGTTTATCATATTATCATCGAGTTCACCAATGTATAAAAATAGTAATTTTGGACATTCTGAAAGCATATGGTGTTTTACTGAGCAGAGACTAGTCCTGCAAGTTATAAGGGTACTTTGTGATAGACTCGTCACATATGTGGATTACATATAAGGGAAGAAATAATTATATCCGGGTGAAATCAGAGTGGTACATGAAACATATGGTAACTCCCTTAGAGGGTGAGAATGAGCTAATGGCTTTCACAGACCTTATCTTTGGAAACTTCTTTTTGGAAACTGAACTAGGGTTTTATCTTTCTCATCCATTCCCCAATCCCACCAGATACACAATTGAAGCTCCTTCCTAGTCCAAATGGTCAAAATAATAATTGTACAGTTAGTAGTAGTAATAATAATAGTACTATTGTAGTATGTAGCACTTATATATATGATATGTGGAAATTTTATTTTGATGGTTCCCAAACGTAGGAGGGATTT
The DNA here is from genome assembly GCA_000404065.3 of Pinus taeda. Taxonomy (NCBI): domain Eukaryota; kingdom Viridiplantae; phylum Streptophyta; class Pinopsida; order Pinales; family Pinaceae; genus Pinus; species Pinus taeda. The sequence goes on along the minus strand of APFE031011652.1, from coordinate 324,689 downwards.
ATAGCTGGTTGTGTTTTAATAGACCCACGACAGAGAAAAATTTTGATCTATAGATACTTGGATTTGATTTTGATGTCCCTTTTTCTTTCATAATATAGGTATTAACTAAGTGTGCGAGAACATTGTTCTCTTCTCGAACTTTGACCCACCTCTATAGTGTTCTATGATTCGAGTGTTGTGGAGTAGTCGTTTTCTACCAACTTCTGGTAGTGTTATATTATAATAATGTTATATATAATAGTAAAATAAATAAATAAACATATATAACTAGCACAACCAAATTAAAAGTAGTAATGTGGTTGATATAAGCTGAAGGCTTCATTTGTATCTACCATTGATAAATATACCATTTGTATCTACCAAAAAAACATGTTTGCAATAAAAATATCATTATTATCATTATAATTAATAATATATTGTTTATATTAATGTTAGTTTATTATTATTTAATTTGAAATTATGTAATATAAATATGAACCTAGGAAATATGAAGTTTAGATTAATAAACTATAGGGATTGATATATAAACCCAAGAGATAATCCCAAGGGTCAATACTAAACCCCCAAGGTATTATAAATCCAAGGGAATAATATTAACCGAAGGGATTATTACTAAAATCCCCTAGGGTTTATGTACCTTAATTTATAATACTAGTCCTTGGGTTTATAATACCTTGGGGTTTTAGTATTAGCCCTATGTTTATAATATCAATCCCTTTGGTTTACTATTTTAAGGTTTCATATTCCTAGGGTTTAATACTAAAAACCAAATGGATTATGAACCAAAGGTAATAATATTAGCCCAAAGGATTAATACTAAAAACACAAGAAATAAAATACCCAATGGATTAATACTAAAAACACAAGGAATTAATAACCCAAGGGAATAATATTAAACCCTAGGGATTAATATTATAAACCCATGGTATATAAAACCTAAGAAAAATATTATAAACCCTAAAATAAACATGGTTGACCATGGTTTACAATGGTTGATTTTCATTTTGAGACAATCCTTGTCACAATGCAATGTTGGACCATGGTTTACCATGGTCAACCATATTTATTCACGAGTTTATATAATTATCTTATGGTTTATATACCTTGGGTTTATAATATTAATTCCTTTGGGTTCATAATCCCTTAGGTTTAATACTAAAAATCCAAGGAATTATAAACCCTAGGAAATAATATTATACCCTCGAAATATTATACCATTGGATTTTTAGTATAAAACCCAAGAGATAATAAACCCAAAGGAATAAAATTAAACCCAAATAATTAATATTATAAACCCAAGGTATATAAACCCTAAGATATTAAATACCCTCGAATAAATATCATTGGCGATGGTCAACCATGGTCCAATGTGACAATGTGACAATGATTGTCTCGAAATGAAAATCAACCATTTGCAACTATGGTTAACCATGTTTATAAATCCAATGTACATAAGCCCTTGGTTGACCATGATTTATATTGAACATAAGGGATTCATAATACAAACCTATGAATAATATTATACCCAAGGAATATGAACCCTTAGATTAATATACCCAAGAGATTGATATTATAAACCCAATGGAATAATAAACCCAACGGATTAAGACTATAAACCTAAGGGAATATAAACCCTAGTTTTTTAGTAATAATCCCTTGGGTTTATTATCATTTGGGTTAATATTATTCCCTTGGGTTGGCCATGGTTAACCATGGTTTACCATAGTTGACCATGATTGATATTATAAACCAAAGGGAATAATAAACCCTAGGGATCAATACTAAAAGCTCAAAGGACTATAAATATAAGGGAATAAAATTAAACAATATGGATTGATATTATAAACCCAAGGTATATAAACCCTAAGATAAATATTATAAACACTAAAATAAATAGGGTTGAGCATGGTTGAGCATGCTTAATTTCCATATTGACAACGCTTTATTTTCATATCGAGAAAATATTTGTCACATTGCAATGTTGGACCATGGTTGACCATGGTTGATTTCCATATTGAGACAATATTTGTCACAATGTGACATTTGACCATGGTTGGCCAGGGTTGGCTATGGTTGACCATGGCTGAAAATGATTAATATTATCAACCAAAGGGAATAATAATCCCAAGGGATTGATAATATAAACCTAAGGGATTAATATTAAAACCCTAAGGGATTATGAACCCAAATGAATAATATTAAACCCAAGGGACAAATATTATAAACCCAAGGTATATAAACCCTACGATAAATATTATAAGCACTAAAATAAACATGCTTGAATATTTTTTATTTTCATATTGAGGCAATCCTTATCACAATGTGACATTATACCATGCTTGATCATGTTTGATTTACATATCGAGACAATATTTGTCACAATGTGACTTTCGACCATGGTTAACCATGATTGTCCATGATTGTCCATGATTTTCAAATGGAGACATTCATTTTCACAATGCGACATTCGTCCATGGTTGACCACGGCTGGCTATGAATGACCATGATTAACCATGATTGATATTATAAACCCAAGGGAATAATAAACCGAATGGATCGATATTATAAACCGAAGGGAATAATAAACCCAAGGGATTAATACTAAATCCCAAGGATTATGAATCAAAGGGAATAATATTAAACCTAAGGGACAAATATTAAAAACCCTAGGTATATAAATCCTAATATAAATATTATAAGCACATGGTTGACCATGGTTGATTTTCATATTGTAATAATTATTATCACAATATGATGTTAGATCATGGTTGACCATGGTTAATTTATATATTAAGATAATCTTTGTCACAATGTGATTTTAGACCATGGTTGACCATGGTTGATTTTCATATCAAGGCAATTTTTGTCACAATGCGGCGTTCAACGATGCAAAGCCTGGTAAATTTTCATATCAAGACAATTTTTGTCATAATGGGATATTTGACCATAGTTTGCCATGATTGGCTATGATTAACCATGATTGGTATTATAAACCCAAAGGAATAAAAAACTCAAGGGATTAATATTATAAACCCAAGGGATTAATACTAAAACCCCATTTTTAATGGTTGACCAAGATTGACCATGTTTAATTCTATAAAACATGGTTGACAATGATTGTCCATCATTTTCGCATGGAGACAATTTTTATCATAATGCGATATTTGACCATAGTTGATCATGGCTAGCTATGATTGACCATGATTGATATTATAAACCCAAAGGAATAAAACCCCAAGAGACTAATATTATGAACCCAATGGATTAATCCTAAAAGCCAATTTTTAATGGTTGACCAAGATTGACCATGTTTAATTCTATACATGGTTGACAATGATTGTCCATCATATTCATATGGAGACATTTTTTGTCATAATACGATATTTGACCATAGTTGACCATGGCGGGCTATGATTCAGCATGATTGATATTATAAACCCAAAGGAATAAAAAACCCAAGGGATTAATATTATAAACCCAAGGTATTAATACTAAAACCCCATTTTTAATGGTTGACCAAGATTGACCATGTTTAATTCTATAAAACATGGTTGACAATGATTGTCCATCATTTTTATATGGAGACAATTTTTGTGATAATGCGATATTTGACCATGGTTGGCTATGATTGACCATGATTGATATTATAAACCTAAAGGAATAAAAACCCCAAGGGATTAATAATATAAACCCAATGGATTAATCCTAAAAGCCCATTTTTTAATGGTTGACCAAGATTGACCATGTTTAATTCTATAAAACATGGTTGACAATGATTGTCCATCATTTTCATATGGAGACATTTTTTTTCATAATACGATATTTGACCATAGTTGACCATGGCTGGCTATGATTCACCATGATTGATATTATAAACTCAAAGGAATAAAAAACCCAAGGGATTAATATTATAAATCCAAGGGATTAATACTAAAACCCTAAGGTATTATGAACCCAAGTAGATAATATTAAACCCAAGAGACAGATATTATAAACCTAAGGTACATAAACCGTAAGATAAATATGATAAACACATGGTTGACCATGGTTTATTTTCATATTGAGACAATTCTTATCACAAGATGAAGTTAGGCCATGGTTGACCATGGTTGATTTACATATTGAGACAATCTTTGTCACAATGTGACGTTAGACCATGGTTGATTTTCATAGGGAGACAATCTTTGTCACAATGTGACATTAGATCATGGTTTATCTGAACTTAAACATGAATGTAAAAAATTATAGATATAATCATAAACACAGAGACACAACAGAAGAGCTCTCTATTTCATTAATAGAAAAATACTAAACTATGCTTACAAACATAATGGAAATAAGATAGCTCAAGCGATGGTAGCTTATCTCTGAGAAGATATGTGGTGGCTACATGCCTCTGACCTGTGTTACAATGAGGCTCAAGGGCCTATTTATTATCAGAAAACATGATAAAACCCTAAACAACCAAAATCGTAACCCCGGGAGATGTAACGCCAAAAGTTTGTGGGCCCCGTTCGGGTTAGTTGGGCAGCCAACTTCGTGGGGTCATAATTTGGTCATATTATCTTCGTTTGGTGTGTACGATACCTTGTTGGAAAGGTCTCTCTGATTACTATAGGTTTTGCTACATTCCCTTGCTTATGGTCATGAGCCTATCTCAAACCCCAAAAAACATTGTTTAGGGGGTCAAAACTGCTACAGAAGTTCAGAACCCAAAAAACTACTAAAAATAATAAATGTTGAAATTAATAGGGAAACAAATGAAAATTATTGGGGGGTTCAAGGTGGAATAGGTGGGTGGCTACCAATATCCATCTAGATCCTTCCTTCCCCCTTAGGAAGCAATGGTCCCCATTGCATGCAGAGCCTCCATGAGGTGAGGAAATTTTTGTTGAACCTGATCCCTGGTGAACCACTTGCCCTAGTGAAGGCGCTGGCCTGCTTTGACAACTTGATATAGTTGTATCATCTATTGGCGAGTGTTCTTGATATGTGTGTCCAAGATCTGATCAGTTGTGGCATGTTCCATGCAATCTGGGTTGAGTTTTGTTAGTGTGAACTATTCTACAATTTGATATGTGTCCAACAATGGTAGAAAGTATGGTTGAAGGCAATCTACATTGAACACTAGGTGCAAACCAAGGAATTGTGGGATGTTGAGCTTGAAGGAATCGTCACCGATGGCCTTGGTGATGGTGTATGTCCCATATCGGAGTAGAAGAAGCTTGCGATGGGGTACAACAAGGCGCTCCTTCTGCAAATGTAGCCAAACTTTTTCACCAACCTGGAACTTGTGCGACACTCAATGTTGATCATGGCACTTCTTATACATAGCATTAACTCTATCCAATATATCATGGACCCAATAGTGGATGTGTTGAATGCTCTTAATGAAGTTGGTAGCCCTTTTAGCTTCAGTCTGAACATGAGCAGACTCTACCTGGGTGACTGCAAATGGTATGGCCACATCAATGGGGCATAATGGCTGAAATCCAAGCCCTACCTGAAAGGTATTGTGATTTGTTGAGTTGTGGAGAGCTCTGTTGTAGTTTTATTGGACTTAGCGATGACTTTCATCCCACGTGCGTGGATGCTTCAATTTGTACATGCACATAATGTGTACAATCATCCTGTTGACAACCTCTATTTGGCCATCAATTCAGGGATGGAAAGTTGTGGGCTTAGTAAGTTTTTTTCCAGCATTGACCAGATACTTGATGAAAATTCACTTAGAAATCTGATATCCTGATCTAACACAATGGACTATGGGATCCCAAAGTGTACCCACACTCACTCACAGAAGAGCTTAAAAGTGGCCTCTGTTGTGATACCCTTCTTGTAGGCCATGATGATGGCCATCTTAAAGAATCTGTCGACGACCACGAAAATGCAATCATTGTCATGCTTATTAGAAGGAATTCTCGACATGTAATCCATGGAGACAGATTCCCAAGGTCATGTAGGAGTAGGTAGAGGAGTACACAGGCCTTGCTTCTTGATGGTTGGCTTGGCAATGACACAGGAGGTGCAGGATTTGATGTACTTCCCAACATCCTAATGAAGTTTCGGCCAATAAAAATACTTTTACAATACCACCATTGTTTTCTCTACTCCAAAATGTCCAGTGAATTGACTATAGTGCACCTCCAAAATCATCTTGGCACGCTCACTTGGAGGAACACATATGTGTCCCAGGTGGCATAACAGTGCATCTTGAATGTGAAAATTTGAAACTTTCTTCCCTTCCAGGAGTGTCTCGTATATGCTGTCAAATTATGGATGGCTCTTGTAAAGATGCGACCACCCCAATGTCTCGTGCCCAAAGGATTCGAGCATAGTGATCAGTACCATGACTGGTGGTTGGCTGAGGCAATCAACAACATTATTGGTGTTTCCCTTCTTATACTTAATGTTCAAATGGAACTATTGCAAATAGGTGGACCATTTCTAATGGCAATCATTCTGCAACTTCCCTTATGTCTGCATGAAATGTAGAGGTTGGTGGTTTGTGTGGATGATCGTTTCCTTCCCCATGATGTAATGCTTCCATTGATAGCATGCATGCACAATGGAATACATTTGTTTATCATAAGTGGTGTACTTTCATACTGTGTCTGAAAGTGTCTCACTGTGGTAAGCCACTAGATGCCCATGATGAGTAAGAACCACACCAATAGCATAGTAAAAGGTGTCTATTTCAATCTCAAATGGTTGTTATGGATCTGGTAATGTGAGCACTGGTGCAGAATATAGGTGATTCTTCAACTCAGAGAATTAATGTTCTTGGGTTTCCGAACAAAAAAAAAAATCTTTTGCTCCACCCTTGGTGACTTGATTTAAAGGCCAAGTGATATGAAAGAACCCCAACACGAACCTACAGGAAATTGGCAAGACCCAAAATGTTGCAGAGCTCTGTTAGAGTGGTTGGGGCTGGCCAATCCTAAATGACTTGTATCTTGGATGGATCCACATGTACACCCTGCTCATCAATGATGTACCCTAGATATTGAACTTGGGTCGGGCCAAAGGTGCAATTCTCCAAGTTAGCACACAACTTGTGTTGGTGCAGGGTTTGAAGGACCTACTGAAGATGGTGGAGGTGCTCTTCCCAACTCTGGTTGAAGATCAATATGTCATCTAAATACACAACCATGAATGCATTGGTGAAGGTTTGCAAGATGGTTTCCATCAGTCTTATGAAGGTTGCAGGGGTTTTCATCAATTCAAAAGACATGACCAACCCTTTGAAAAGGCCCTCCTTGGATTTGAAGGCAATTTTCCACACATCGAAGGGTTCGATAGGCCCCTGGTGATAACCTAACTTCAAGTCAATATTGCTAAATTATTTCCCCCCTGATTTGGTCTAGAAGGTCATCAATCTAAGGGATTGAGTAACAATTTTGGACAATGATTTTCTTCAGCACCCAATAGTCAATACAGAGCCTCCAGGTCCAATCCTTCTTTTATACCAATATAATCAGTCTCCCAAAAGGTGATGATTTTGGCCTGATGTGCCCTTTCTGTAATAGTTCCTAAATCTTCCTCTTGATCTCATAATTCTCCAGAACAAAAATTCGATAGATCAGTCCATTGGGCAGTGACGTGCTTGGGGTTAGATCGATGGAGTGCTTGACCTAAAAGTGCAGAAGTACCCCTGTGGGTGAGGTAGAAATATCCATGTACCCCTCCATGACCTTATCCGTTTATTGCTGTTGTGAAGAGGAGATCTACCTTGAAGTCATGGCCACAACCTCTTCTTTCCCTGGCGATGAATCATACGGAAAAAAATTTTTGTGTTTGGGAGATGATCTTACTGCATTGCTTTGCATTGGTCAAAGAGATGGTGGTAGGAGGGGCTACCTACGGTATCCTATACAAGTTATTAGCCAAAGTAATAATCACAGAGCAATGTATAGACTCATATACAACATGTCGCTTCCACAAGTATGTTTTTCCTGACAATACATCACAAAATTAAAGAGGAGAAACGTCACACAGTACCTCATCCATGAAGGGCTTGATGTTGTAGGGAAGGCGGCACTGTTGGCTGACACGAAGATCTCATCCTTGGTGAATCCACCTAATTGTGTACAGATATGGATATGTTCATGACCTCTGCTGAAATAAGGTTCTTTTGGATCACACCATCGATAATGAACTGCAACAGAGAACCCTTCACCCACATTTGTGAGTGGAAGAGGCATTCCCTAGCCTCTGGATCTTCAGGCTCAATATTATGGATCTTGGTGGTGGCCACGGTGGCACTGGGCTCTGCATCAATGATCTACTTTCCTTTATCAGTTCCCTGATCAAGTTATGATTCAGATTCGGAACCTATGTCTAATTCAGAAGGCTTCAACTCAGCAACGAGTGACTTTTTGGCCTCACACTTACTTGTATTGTGAGTCGAGCTCTTATGGAACTCATACCATTTTACCGTGTCCTTATTCATCTTCAGGTTGTTTTTCTTTGCTTACAACTTCAATGGGTTGTCCTAGGTAGCACCTCCTTGGCTTGGTCCTTTATTCTTTGGTTTGGGTCACCTTTTCCTTGCTTTGGATTCGCAAATATAAAGTCTCTCTTATTCTATTTAAACTTCTTCTCATTCTTGACAGCGTAGCGATAAGCCGTGTCGAGTGAGGAAATGTCCAAGAACTCCATCTCGTCCTGGATGTACTTGTGTAGATAGTCATGGTACTTAAGAACCAATATGCCGCTCAATATCCTTGATACCCAACTTCATGTGAAGGGTATGGAAAGTATTTGTGAACTCTAACACATCTTGGTGCCTTTCCTGCCATAGCATGGTCCATTTTATGTATTTGTCTTCATAGCTCCCAACAGGGTAATATTGTTCCTTGATGGTGTCTTGGAAAGAATTCCAAATGGGTGCAGCTTAAAACAAAGAGGGATCAATCTTGTGCTTTTGTTCACAGTAGGTTTCCCACCAATCCTTAATATGTGGGGTGTCTTTAATAAGTGCAAAAGTAATCTTTTCCTAATGGAAAAGTCATGAAATGAAAAATATCCTTCCAATAGATTTAACCATTTATCTATGGCATTTGAAGCTATCATGCCTTCAAATATGGGAATATTGAGGTTAACTTGTACCTTAAAAGGAGTGGAGCCTCAAGAGTGGCTATTGGATAAAGATACATTGCTTGTGGGTAGCTGTCGAAGGATCTGTGAAAAGTTATCCATCATCACATCCCTTTGTCACTCGAGGGCTTCCTTAATCAACATTTTGAAAGGATCTCTTGACCCCTCATCTTTCTTATCTTCTGCCATGGGAGGTCATTGAGTTTTGTGAGGCTAAACTTGCAATGGTTCAACCAGATCAAGCCCTAACTACTTATACCCTGGCCTCATTGGGGACATGCAAAGAAAAACAAAGAAAGTGTAGACCACTCTAATACCAGTCATCCAAACTTAAATAGGAATGCAACAACTTACAGATATAATCATAAACACAGAGATGTAGTAGAAAAACACATCATTTCATTCATAGAAAAATACTGAACTATGCTTGCAAACAGAATGAAAACAAGATAGCTTGAGTGATGGTAACTTATCTCTAAGAAGAGATGTGGCGGCTACATTCCTCTGAACTGTTTGACAATGAGGCTCAAGGACCTATTTATTATTGGAAAACATGAGGAAACCCTAAACAACCAAAACCCTAACCCCAAGGGATGTAACACCAAAAGTTTGTGGGCCCCGTTGGGGTTAGTTGGGCATCCAACTTCCCAGGGTTGTACCTTGGTCATATTATCTTTGTTTGGCGCGTACGATACCTTGTTGGAACGGTCTATCTGAGTACTACAGGTTTTGTTGTAGGTCCCTAACTATGACTATTGGCCTACTGCAAACCCAAAAACAACATTGTTTAGGGGGGTCAAAACTGTTCCATAAATTCAAGACCTGAAAAAGTGCTAAAAATAGTAAATGCTAAAATGAACAAGGAAAGAGATGAAACTAACTGAGGGTCTGGGTGGAATAGGTGGGTGGCCACCAATATTCACCTCGATCAATGTTTGACCATGGTTTATTTTCATATCAAGACAATCTTTGTCACAATCCAATGTTGGACCATGGTTGGTCATGGTTGATTTTCGTATCAAGACAATCTTTGTTGCAATGCAACGTTCGACCATGTTTGATCATTATTTTCCATGATTTTTATATGGAGACAATTTTTGTCACAATGCGAAATTCGACCATGGTTGGCTATAATTGACCATTCTTAACCATTATTGATATTATAAACCCAAGGGAATAATAAACCAAGGGGATCAATATTATAAACGTTAAAATAAACATGATTGACCATGGTGGACCATGTTTCATTCTATAAAACATGGTTGACCATGATCAACTATGGCTGACCATCGTTGACCATGATGTCCATGATTTTCCATGATTTTCATATGTAGAAAATTTTTGTCATAATGCAACATTCGAGACCATGATTTATTTACATATCAAGACAATATCTGTCATAAAGCGACATTAGACCATGGTTGACCATGGATGACCATGATTGATTTTCACATCGAGACAATATTTTTCTAAATATGAAATAAACCCAACAAAATAATAAACCCAAGGGATTAATACTAAAATGCAAAGGGATTATGAATCAAAGGGAATAATATGAAACCCAAGGGACAAATATTAAAAACCCAAGGAATATAAACCCTAAGATAAATATTATAAACACATGGTTGACCATGGTTGATTTTCATATTGAGACAATTCTTATCACAATGCGCCCTTATACCTTGGTTGACCATGGTTGTTTTACATATCGAGACAATCTTTGTCACAATGTGATGTTAGGCCGTGGTTGGCCATGGTTGATTTTCATATTGAGACAATTTTTGTCACATTGTGATGTTGAATGATGGAAACCCTGGTAGATTCTCATATTGAGACAAAGATTTACATATTGTTACAATATTTGTTATAATGCGATGTTGGAACGTGGTTGACCATGGTTGAATATGATTGATTTTCTTATCGATACAATCTTTGTCACAATGGGACATTCAACCATGGTTGACCATGATTGTCCATGATTGTGCTGAAATTTATAAGTATTACTGTTAGAAAAGTTATCTATATTCTTTGGTTTATTTTGCCTACTTGTTTAATTACTAACAAGTTATTTAATCATATAAACACTGAAATAAACACAATACAGTCTCAACCATCTATATATCAATAGCTAAAAGAACTGAACAAACACACAAGGGACACTGTTATTTTTGGATAATCGTCCCCAAAAAAACACAACTTGGGAAAATCAGTGCAAAAGTTTTGAGGGTTTTATTATTAAGAAACTTTCACGAGTACACCGGGTGCCAAATTAGCTCACCCAATAGAGATAAAAAATATGGCAATAATACCTCTCTTTGGAAGCAGATATTATGAGAGTATGCCCCACAAAACCCTCTCCAACACAATCTGAAGCACTACATCAACCCTTCTCACCTCTGCATCATCCTGAAACACTTTGTGTTAGCCCTCTAAGGCTTTGCATAGCCTCTCTAGCCCTCTGTATCACTTCTACAGCCTTTGCATGGATGATGCAGGCCCTTCTTGCCTCTACGCAGTCACTACTAGCCTCTGTGTGGCTCCCTCTGGCTCTATGTCTGCCTCTATGTCTCTACTAGTCTTCCAAAAATATCTCTGCCTCTCTGCCTCATACTCACTGCCTCTCACTAAAACTCAGATCATTGGTTCGATTTCTCTTAGCAAACCCCACTCTAGAAAATTAAACTGACTGATCACTCTAGTGGATCTCCAACTGACCCTCAAGCCTCCTCTTATACTTTTTCTGTTGAGTCGGCAACAGCTGAGATTACATCTCTAATCAATGGCTAAGATTATATTTGGCTTGATCCATGTCATTTAGAACCTTTTAACCCAATTTTATATTAATACCCATTAATATTTTTATTTTCCTAAGTTTCAAATTAGGAACTCCATTAAAAATATTAATTATTTTAATATCTCCTTAGCCGACTAGAATTTCCCCAAACCATTTCTAGGTCTTGGATATCTCATGTGCTTTAGCCTCTCCACAAATTTTAATGGCTATATCACATCTGATGATACCCCAAATCAACACTCCCTCTTAGCAAGGAATGTGCTCTAATAATACTCCACTACTAAGCATCACCCTGATCATTTGGCACCAATACCTATGCTGATGCTAGGCCTTCCTACCCAACATCCTCTACACTGTTGCATCTTGTACTACTTCCCATGGCCCTACCACTACCATTGCTACATATGTACGACATATTCCTCTACATTTGTGTTGTTGTTGGTCCTTCCTCCCAACACTGCATCTACACTATAGTTCTCTCTCATCGTGCTGCCCATAACACTACCACTACTACTATTTCACTGCAACTCAGTTACTGAGAAGTAAGTACCCAATCCACCCAAAACCCAACTATTGACGTCCTTTTTAGGCTAGAAACCCTCCTGATGCTAAAGCTCTCTCTTCTGCTATATTGTGCTCCCTCTGTTGCCTTTGTGCTTCTACAGTAATTATGTGCCTCTCACATTGTTGCAAACCTCTTTGTGCCATCATGCACTGCTGCAACCTCCTCTTTTCCTCTCGCACTATTGCAACCCTCTTTGCACTACCTAGCACTGCTGCACTCTAGTACTCTCTACCACTTCATTTGCATCCACTTCTACCAACATCCATCATCCTACTACTGTCACTTTGGGGCTCCCGTAGCCAAATCTGATCCAAGAGTTTGGGTACCTCAAGCATCTTGCCCCTTATCGCCTATAGTCTTCCTAACTATAGCTCGATGTCTCCCCACCTCTTCTCTAGAGGTACATGAGCACTCATGGCACAATCGTCATCATCCTCTACCTCCTTTTTCGCCTTCATTAGTGTTGCCTTGGAGTTAGATGCCTCTCCCTTATTATTCTTCCTAGGACATTCGTTTTCATAATGGCCCAGCTCCCCATAGTTGAAGCACTTAATCTTTGAGAGGTCCTTTCTCTTCCTCTTCCCCCATTTCCCTACAGATGCCAGAGCTCCATCCTATTCCTCCTCTTTCTTGACCTGAGCTCCTTTTCTGCTACTTCCCATCTTGGTCAGCCATCTAATCTCTTCTCGGCAAAGAGTTTCCCACAATTCTTCCTATTCTGGAAGATTCGCTCAACTCAAAATGTTTTGGACAAACTTCTCCCACTCCTTGGAGACTGCGTTAAGGGCGGTCCTCACAATTAACTCTTGATCCAGCATGACCCCTATGGAAGTCAGTTGGTCCCGGATCTCCTACAACTTGCCAAGGAAGTGATCTATCTTCTCCCTTTTTTGCATCTGGTATGACCGCAGCTGATTCTCTAGTAGCATCTTACTTTGCACGGAAGTGCATTGATACAATGTCTTCAAGGTATCCCACATTTCCTTTCTCGTCTCCTTCTCGGAAATATGTTGGACCACATGATCCTTAACCCCATCAAGGATTATGCATTTCACCTTGGCCATCACATCCTCATAATTTTCGTTATCATCTGGGTCGACTGGGATAGCCATAGTTCTCAAGGCAAAGGCCTTGATGCGATATCTATCTAGAACAGATAGGATCCTGGCCTTCCAAATGAAATAGTTGGATGCCCCATCTAACCTATCATGATCCCTCAGTCCATTCATGTCCATCTCTATGCTCTTCTTTTCGACTCCTCTGAATCTCTACTTCCCTCCTAGAAGTTCTCTCTTCGACTCCCTCTGAGTCTCGATTTCCCTCCTAGAAATCTACCTGCCAACTGTCAAGTCGCACCTCTTCGGTCTTCTATGCTTCTGCAACACTATATTGGATTTCTTGGCTAGAAATCCGCCTAGGTAGTGACTCCCTATACCTTGGTTTTGTCCTGTTAGGTATTGTTTTTCCTCAATAGTAGCAACACCCCACCAGCTTCACTCTCTGCAATTTTCCCACATCTTCCTATGCCTCAACAACTGAAGAACTGAGCCTCTAGGCTCTACGCAATCCTGGGAAGGCTGATTTGCTCTTTTGTCCAGCTACATCAACCCTTCTGGTCTCTCTGTGGCTCTTCGTGAGCCTCTTCTGCTTCTTCTACTTCTATGTTGGCCTCTCTCTGGCTCAATCTGATGATGCAGACCCTCTACGTCAACCCTTCTTTGTTGCTTTTTGCCTAGGAATAGCTTATATCACTCACGACAGTTGTTTTTGCTTCAAATTATCTGATTCAATTGGCACCTTCATCTCTCCTGTGATTTGCAACCCTCTGATACCATGTTGAAATTTCTAAGTATTACCCATTAGAAATTTTATATGTATTCTCTAGTTTATTTCAGCTACTTGTTTAATTACTAAAAAGTTATTTAATCATATAAACACTGATATAAACACAATATAGTCTCAACCATATACAGATCAAAAACTAAAAGAAATGAACAAACACACAAGGGGCACTGTTATTTTTGGACAATCGTCCCAAAAAAAACTCAACTTGGTAAAACTGGTGCAATAGTTTCGAGGGTTTTATTATTAGGAAACTTTTCTTGAGTACACTGGGTGTCAAATTGGCTCACCCGAAAAAGATAAAAAAAAATCTGGCAGTAATACCTCTCTTCAGAAGCAGATATTCTAAAAGTTTGCTCCATGAAACCCTCTCCAGCACAATCTAAAGCACTTTGTCAACCCTTTTGGCCTCTGCGTTAGTCCTCTGAGGCTTTGTGCAATCTCTCTGGCCCTCTACATCACTTCTACAACCTCTGTGTGGATGACATAGGCCCTTCTAGCTTTTTTGCAGTCATTGTTGGCCTTTGTGTGGCTCTCTCTAGCTCTGTGTCTACTACTCTACCTCTGTGCTAGTCTTTTGACACTATCTCTGCCTTTGCACTAGTCTTCTGACACTATCTCTACCTCGCACTCACTACCCTGCTCTAGAAAATCGAACTCACTGATCACTCTATTGTATCTCCAACTGACGCTCAAGCCTCCTCTTATACCTTTTTTGTTGAGTCTTCAATGGCCAAGATTACATCTCTAATCAACAGCTAAGATTATATTTGGATTGATCCATGTCATTTAGAACCTTCTAACTCAATTTTATATTAATACCCATTAATATTTTTATTTTCCTAAGTTTAGACTTAGGAACTCCATTAAAAATAATAATTATTTTAATAAATTCTTAACCAAGTATAATTTCCCCAAACCATTTCTGGGCCTTGGATATCTCATGTGCTTTAGCCTCTCCACAAATTTTCATGGCTAGAGCACATCTGATGCTACCCAAAATCAATAAATTGTCCATGAATTTCATTTAGAGACAAGTTTTTTCATAATGTGGTATTCGACCATGGTTGACGATATTTGAACATGACTGGCTATGATTGACCATGATTGATATTATAAACCCAAAAAAATAATAAACACAAGGGATTAATATTACAAATGCAAGGGAATAATAAACCCAAGGGATTAATACTAAAATCCCAAGGGAGTATGAAACCAAGGGGATAATATTAAACCCAAGGGACAAATATTATAAACCCAAGGTATATTGTTGTAAGATAAAATGTGCAGTGTGTGGAGAATGGAGATACCCTCAAAGGTCTTCCCGGGACCTTTGGCAGACTATAAGATTTTCTGCAATCATCACAAAGTTGCATGTTCATAAACAATAACTAACTATCAAAGTAGGACAAATAGATTACCTCAAGCCTCTGTGTAGATTTGCTAGAGAGCACAATGCAGCTAGGTGGAAGTCCCCTAATCCGGCTCTAGATCAAGTCCTACACACAGAAGAGACAAGAATAATCACAGCATACAACTCTGATAACTAATACATGAGTACATAAAAGAAAATCTAGTTACACATAACTAAGCTACTCATGCTAAAAGGTATTGGACAAATAGCTAAATGAATGATATTACCAACACCATGGATTAGATAGTACAACTACAATTCTATATTAATGTCGAAAGAGTGATTACAACCATCTATTGCATTAGCCTTCCCTTACCCCTCTATCTTCTCTCTCTCTCTCCCTTCTTACCAACTTCTTACGATTTGAGACAATGCTTGAAAATCAAGTATGTTATCCTTTCAAATGATATGACCACTATCACCATAGCCCTAGCTTTTCTTATGTATCAATTGAGTTAGGGTTTCCAAGTTCCTTCATGAGTTCCTTAGGGTAAAAGCAATGAAGTTGACATGATTTTTAGCTCTTTCCCATTTTCCTCCTTCATTAAGATTAGAAATCCCCCAAATAGGTTGAACTTGAGATGTTTCCTTGCTTTTCTTGAGTATATCTAGGAGCAAATATCTAGATATTTATGAGTCAATTTGGTCCTTTGACCCTTCGAACTTCATTAGGGCCCACTAATGTTGTTCCTGAACTAGCAACTAGAGTCAGTTGGGTCACTAAAGCACCCTTATGCTTGTAGAGAAGCTTTAAAAAGCAAGTTGTCAGTGCATAGCTAGCATTAGTGTGGAAACAAGGCATGTGATCTTGGTCTTTGCTTGAACTATCATGTCTTTCCTCTCTGAGTTGATGAGGGGGTCAATTTGTTGTATAACAGATACCCCTTAAAGTGTGAGATCAGAGGCTACGAAGATGGCCGAAATGCATTACTTAACTGTAATTTTACTTCTTTGACAAAAAGAGAGAGGATCGGAGCTTCGGGTGGTACGGGAAACCTATTATCACACACACACACACACACACACACACACACACACACACACACACATATAACAACTAAAATCATGTCCTGAGTCAGGCATTCCCATTCTTAGTAGCTATGTCAGAGTGATTTTCTCCAAAGAGATATGTCGATGCTGGTTGTTGATAAGCATAATGCAGATCCGGTATCATAATAGAATCATCCTGATAAGTTGTCTCCAAAAAATAATATACGCAACTTGGGAGAGGAAACAAGGTTGGGTGCTACAAGCCTCTAACCAAGGTATTGATTTCTTCTTCACTGAACAGCATAGATTGATACATGTGAATATATGCGTTGATGTTGAACATGCATGAAATCATCTGATTACCAGTTAATAATGGAGACCGTTAACAAACGTGAGGAAGGCCACCAATAATGGTGATGGTCTCCAAGATGCATAGTACAATATAACTAGTGTGAAATATGTTTTTATCGTCAAACACCCGTAGAATCGCTTAACCAAGAGCCAATAATGAGAACCCCTGATCAAACACAAGGCAACCTGCCACTAATGTCTGCAAGTACCAAGTTGATAGGAAGATACCTATCAAAAGGTAGGCAATAATGTGTCGTACATCAATTGACATGAAATGGGACAAGAATGATTTTTTTTTAGGAATCTTTGAGAATTCGGTCTAAACAAAAGAGGGCATGATGAAAGGATATGCTTGATGGGTTGATGGAGAAAACAAAAGGTTAACCCTTGAACAATAAAAGGCATGACAATGGTTTTAACCATGCAGCACTAGACTCATGAACACCAAAGAGTGTTAGGATACAAATATGCAAGAACATCGGGGTATTTAGACTAAACTCATAGGATGGTAGGATTCATATTGAGAGGTTGTCACAAGGAAGGTTTATCTGAGGGAGTGCCATGTTCAAGGGAATGACTACTGCCAAACCATGCTTTCTAATACTGAATGCAGTTGTATTGTCTACTTTCCCCGTCTAATTATCTTAGTGAGTCAAGATAGGTAAACTCGTCGATCTTTTCATATTTTAAGAGTCTGAAAATGACCATGAAAAGAGTGACTCTATTCCCTATCTGATTAGTTTAAAGAGTCCATACAGGAAAACTTGTCGATCTTTTCATGTTTTGAGTGTCTAAAAAGGATCGTAAAAAGAGCAACTCTATATCTTGTTAGTGTAATTTAAAGAGTCCAGACTAGAATACTCGGTGGTATTTCCATATTTAGAGAGTCTTAAAAGATCGTAGAGAATGACTCCATGGTAGCCCCTTTGTCATAGTTGTTAACCGGGTGTGACAAAACGTTAATAGTATACCCGGATCGGTTAATTTTCCATGAGTTAATATATTGAATCAAGATAAAGAGAAACCTATGTTCAATAGATGTTAACCTCATTTTGTTACGAGTACAAGGAGATGGACTAAACTCATTTTTTGTCGTGAATTTTTAATGAATCACACGACGAAAAACTCAATAACTTCATCAAATTTTAACGAGTCAAATGAAAAAACTCAAAGTATCTTTTTCAGTTTATTGAGTAAGGAAAAAGAGGTAAAATAACTGCTCATTCCTTCTTCGTAGATTTAACGAGCCCAAAGAAGGGGAAAAATCAGGAATTTTTTTATTTTAAGAACAAGAAATGGTCCCAAAAAAGCAAGTGCTCTTGTCGCTGCCGTATATTTTTAACTATCTCGGTGACAAAAACTCAGGATTTTTCAATTTAACAAGTGAGAAAACTACCTAAAAGAATGCTTGGATCCTATTTTTAAATGTTTAATGAGCCTAAGGAAAAAAATTGGGGTTTTTTCTGTTTTATGAGCAAGAAAGCAGTGCCTAAAACGAATGCTCTAATGGTATTTTTCAGTTTAATGAGCTAGAAAAAGAGTGAAAAAGAGTTGCTCAAACTGTCGTCGTATATGTTTAACGAGCCCAATGATGAAAAAATCAAGCATTTTTCAATTTTTAGAGCGAGAAAACATCCCATAAAAGAAAGTGCTCATATCTTCTTTGTAGTAGTTTAACAAGCCCAAAGAAGGAGACTCGAGGTCTTTTGGATTAACGAGAAAGAAAAATACCATAAAAAGAATGCTAAATCTTCTTCATGGTAGTTTAACAAGCCCAGAGTAGGAGACTCGAGGATTTTTCAAATTAACGAGCAAGAAAATGCCATAAAAAGAATGCTCGATCTTCTTCGTGGTAGTTTAACGAGCCCGAAGAAGGAGACTCGAGGATTTTTCGGATTAATAAGCAAGAAAAATATCGTAAAAAGAATGCTCAATATTTCTTGATCTCATGCTTGACAATAGAAGGGTATATTCCATGCATTTCCTCATAAGACCAAGGAAAAACATTGTGGAAGTCCTTAAAAGGGTAAGTGAATCTCACAATTTCCTCAGGATTGCGATTGGCTCCAACCTATATGTTTTCCACGATGCCTGTCATGATTGAAATATCGATGAGCAATGTCTTTGAAAGATTGCCCATGTTAACCTCCGAGTCCAAAGTTTGGATAGTCTTATATGGTGAGGAAATGATTTCAGGTGTGTCAGATGATAGGATTTGAAGAGGCATCATGTCCGAATCAGATATTGAAACATTATGGTGCGTGTCCTCCCAAGGTCACTCTTCTAAACTCGTGATCTCTTTAATAGCTTTGTCCATAGATAAGACTTGATTGAGTGGATCAAAAGAAGGAGCGGTTATGGGAGGGGCAGTGGTACCGTTGGCCAAAGCCAAAGTGACCGGAGATTCGGATGCAGATTGAATGGCTTCATAGGCCAATTTAGCTGCTGACAACGGCATTTGTTCTCCGTAAGTGTCAATGTTTGAAGGAGCCGATAGGATCCATGGATCGGTTGGTTCATGAGGAATGGGTGAAAGCATATTGACCGTATGTGGAACCTTTGGCGGCTTAAGAGGGAAACAACCCATCAGGGAAGAAGCCTTCTATAGACCGGTACCAATACTAACGTAAGAGTCATGTACACCACCCACTAAGGGTACAAAGCTGCTAGGTAATGGAGAGTAATTTGGGGTGCAAAAGGATAGCTGGTCCACTATGACTATCTTTCCATCCAAGGGAAAGAGGATGATATGAAAGACCAAAGACACAACGACCTTCATGGCATAAGTTTAAGTGTGGCCCAAAAGAAGATTATAGTCGAGTTTATGATCCATGACTTCAATATCTAATGTTATCGTTTTCCCACTCAAGGTGATGGGATAGCTAGCTAGGTAACCTTTGGGACGAAAGTGTGGTCGTCGAAATATTCAAGGGAATTTGACGGTAGGGATAGGGTTGGAAAACCCAAAGTGAGCCAACATGAAGCCAACATGATGTAGGTAGAAGCACCTTCATTGATGACAGTTCTGTGTATACCTTTACCTTTCGAAAAAATTTACTCTTGAAATGCAAGCTAGTGGGAAAGGGGAGGTTTATGCTTTTCCATATCGAAAATTGCAAGCATGGAATCCTGTGGGTCGATACCACCAATAGCCGAAATCAAAGCTTTCCTTTGTGCTAGGCATGTTTATAATACTTTGAGTGTCGACATAGCTGATGATGCTTGAGCCAAGTCTTCTACAATGCTGTAGTTTTGGGCGGCACATGCAGATGTATTGTGTGTTGTGCGTCGAAGTGTCCCTTTGGGGGGGGTGAATTACAAGGTCAGCAACCAACCATTCGATATGTAAATCATTGGGCAACGGTGGGTTTTGTCTTGAGGAAGGTTCCTCTGCATGAGCGACAGGAGCTCATAGGATTTGGCTCTTGTTTGTAGATCTATCATTTCAAAGTTGTAAATGGTAGAAGATCCTTCACCAGCTGAAGGATTTTGCAAATCACCATTGCCCACTAGTGGGGGTTGGGGTTGGTTGGCAATGAGGTGTTGCTGTTGCTGAGCAGGGAAAGGATTATTAAGGATAGTGAGGGTCCTACTAGTATCCTTGTTAGCAATGAAATATATGCATTCCTAAAGACGCAGACACAGATATGTCATGTGGTATTCAACATAGATTTTGCAAGGGAATCAAGTGGGTTTATCCTTTCCATCGTCATAGGGTACAATGGCCTTCTGCTTTGGGTTTTGCTACTTTGTTTACTGTTCCTCAGAAGGATTGGTCTTTTTCTTACTCTTCTTGTTCTTACCACCGGGTTTTTGCATAGATTGCACAAAGTTTATCACAGTGGTAGGAAGAGCAGTCAATTTGGTAGAGGAGTCCACTAACACTTGGGCAACGTGACCGCTGAGTTGTTTTACAGCAATCCCAGAGGTTGCATCGATAATCCCATCGGCGTGCACTCCAGGGTGCTGAGTAGTGGAGACATTGGAGTTACAAGGGGAATTGGATATTACATCATAAAGAGTACCAGACTCTGAATATATCATATCTAAGTGCTGGGCACAACGTATGGATTGGTATTTTGTGACCGCACCACCTAAAGCGACATATTTAGCGATTTTCAGGAGTAGGGACTTACAAAACCAATCCGCTAAGAGATAGTATGGGAGGGGAGATTTTACTAACCTCCGCCTATGTCTCCATTCATGCATATTATCAGAGATGTGGGTGGTGGTATCCTAACGTAATGAAGTGAGGAGCACTGTCCCAGTCTCATAGCGAATGGGTAGCTGGAATTGCTTTAAGAATTCCATCGCTAGAGTGTTGAAGGTATCTACTGACGTGCGTAGTAACTCAATGTACCACTAATCTACGTTTCCAGTGAGGGTGTGGGAGAAAAGACATAACCGGACACTATCATCCACCATGGAGTTGGAAACACACCAAAGATGATAGGTGGTGATATGAGTGCCTGGATCCTCCCCTTGTTTCCCTTCGAACTTGGGGATGTCCATTGGTATCTTATGTGGGATTGACGACCAAAGTAAGTTGTGGTAGATGGGGTCACTTGTAAGTTTGTACAAGTTAGGGATATCCAACATTTCCAAGAAAGGCAAAGTGTGTGGTGTTATCACCTAGATTGACCTCAAGCAGAAGGGAGGCAATGCCAGGGTAACCACAAACCAATCTTAGCCAAGTAGCTAGCCCTACTAGGCCGGGAGAGGGCTCTCTCCTTATGGATCTAATTCAAGGTGACTGGATTAGGTAAACAATTTTAGGTTAGGTATAGTATCTCAAGATTTTTGATTGGATTTTGTAGAGTTTTTGCTGGACCAGGAGGAGTTGGGCAGTTTAGGTTTGGGAAATTAGGTCAGAAATGCAGGGTGTTCTATGGGGCAAGGTAGGCATAGGCTTTAGAACTTTAGGGCTTGATGAGGTGAGATGTTTAAGACTATTGAGAAGCTAAGAAGGGCATGTGAAAATCATGGATCCTTCTTAAATAGTAGAAAACATATAAATGTGAATATTTACCCAAAGCAGAGCAGTGTTTTGATGGATTCTGCTTATCAACTTGAAAACATTCACTAAGAAGCAATGGAATGATTAGTGAAACACAAAAATCATTATAAAATATGATCGCAAAAGAATAAATTGTACTAAAACTCCATACCACATGGATCCCATAAAAATAGCTGCAATTCTTATTAGTCTCCTACCAAACTGCTTACAAAGATGTACAATCAAGGTCTGAGCATCCAACTGAGTCCAACCCTTTACAATGAGGAAGAAGAAGAAGATTTAGACATTTTTTCAACCTCCTCCCATCCTTAGGGGTCGAATCCCCAAGATTAGGAGCTAAACTAACCAACATTGAAGAAGAAAACAAGAATATAGGCATCTCAATAACTTGCCTCTAAAAGTGAAAAACTGATTCATTTGAGCTCAAACTAACTCCTAAAGCAATGAATCTACCTTCTACTACTATTTATCCATCATATTTACAAGACCTGACATCATTTACATAGGTAAATTATCAACCATGAGAGAGAATCTATGATTACAGTAAAAAACTGGAAAAATAGCAACCTTGAGCAAACACTGTGAAAAGCACAACACCACTGGGAAAAAGTGTAGTGCCACTTTTAGGTCCCTTTTGGAGACCTTTCTGGCATCCAAATTGAGCCCATGATATCTCATTGGTAAGGTCTTCAAGTCTACTTTCTAGAACACCTAGAATATCTACATTTGGAGCTCATTTCACCACTCAAAACTTGATTCTCCCAAGACTTCTTCTATGTGTCCAAAAAGTGGGAGAAAGGTCATTTTTAGGGTGTTGTTTGACCTTTTCATGGACTAGTTCTGCCCCAAAACTTTTGAAACTTGCTAGGGTGCATGTCCTCACTGCTCTGAATCCAAAAATGCAAGCCATTTCTTCATTGGGTGCCCCTAGGAAAATTGCAGCGCCATGACAGTTTTTCTGTGTAATGAAATCCAAAATTGCAAATGACAAAAAAAATTTAAAACTTGCCCAAAATTGGTGCGAAGAACCACCATCATGTGCTTTGAGGAGTCAAGGAGGCTTTAGCCAACATTATAAGTCTATACTCCTCTTTCTTTCCTTTTAAGGCCCACCTTAGCCTAGCTTTCATTTTCTTAACCCTCATATTGCAAATCTTGTTTCGAGTCCTATAGTGATAAGCCATGTGTCTGATCATTTGATTTTCTCTGTTGGCCTTTTGTAACAGCTTCTTGTTGAGCCCTGAACTTGCATCTTTCCTACACATTTTTCTAGATTCTTTCCATTCACCTGGACCTCCTAAGTTATCAACATCATTGCATATTAGTCATAAAAGAGCATTGAAAGTGGTTTTTAAAACTATGTCCTTGTGTTTGTTGTTTCAATTAGATTTTTGATTATGAGCTGCGGAATGCAGCCACTTTCCGCATCTGGTTCAACTTTCCGCAGCCGTTTTTGTTAAACTACAGGTTGCAGGTGTCATGAGGCAAAGCAAGCCACATGGGCAATTGGAAATGACCTGGACATGGATCAGGTCCCATTGGTCTAGTTGGATTCATCAAAGAAGGTTGTGGTCAAAGGTGGTCAAGCGGTGGTCAAACATAGGAGTCGTACGGTAACAGGACTCCATTTTCAAACACGTGAAGACTTTCGTGGCCATTTCTAGATGTCTAGAGGCACGCTGACACCTATAGGCTGACCACGATGTGGATCCAACAGCTGCTTTCAATAAATTGCATAATCTCGGTGACCATGATGCTAAATCCATGGACGTTGTTTTTCATGTGTCCTTTGTTCATGTAGTTTTACAGGAAAAACAGTTATGTAACCTTTGTTATAAATAACGTGTTCCTATACGCATAATAGTTAGTCTTTGGAATATAATTTTGCTGTTAAGAACTCACTGTGCCATGACACTAGTTTTATTGTTGTAACTGTGTTTTGAGATATATAAGAAGACTCAGTTTTACATGCTTGCGTGAACGTAATTTTGGATTGATAGCCTGTTGGTCGAGGTTGTGCAGAGGGCCCCTGCACACTGAGGTTTCATTTCCATTGTTTTTGTATAGTCTTTATGTATCATTTCTTTATTTTTACTGTACATGTTTTATAGTTATTCACTTGTATATATATATTTCTAACATTTCACTTATGTCCATGACTTTACAAGCTTTGTATAATGTTGATCAGTGTGTGCATGTTTCAGGATATAGTAGGCAGCCCGAGCATCTGTGTATAATTTTCATAATAACTAGTGATATGGAATTGATCCTCTTCTGACTTTGCTTTTCTTAGTTTCTTTTAATTCTAGTTCTGTTTTGTTGATTTTAGTTGTTCATTTGATTTTTTAAGTTAGTTTAGAAATCAACTCACTCATTTCATTGATAGTTACCTTCGAAAGCCATAACTAGACTAACTAGCAAGGGATTGAAATATGAATGCTGTGATTTGATTTTAGTTTACTTTTCTGCAATTAGATATTGGATCGCTCATTTCATTGAAAGTTACCTCTGAAAGCCATAGCTAGACTACCTAGCGAGGGATTGAAATATGAATGCTGTGATTTGATTTTAGTTTACTTTTCTACAATTAGATATTGGATTACTCATTTCATTGATAGTTACCTCCGAAAGCCATAGCTAGACTAACTAGCGAGGGATTGAAATATGAATGCTGTGATTTGATTTTAGTTTACTTTTCTACAATTAGATATTGGATTGCTCATGTCATTGATGATTATCTCCGAAAGCCATAGCTAGACTAACTGGCGAGAAATCAGACTATGAATGATGTAATTTGATTTTAGTTTTACTTTCTTTGCAATCTTTGATTTCCTTGAGTGCAGAAGCTTAAATCATTTTTTTTTTTTTTTTTTTTTATACAGCAGCAAAGATGATAGTTTCATAATCAGTACTTCACTAATTACTTGTTTTAAATAGCAGCATATTTTTCATTCTTGATTTAAATATTATTTTGCACTAGTATGTTCTAAGACCTTCTGAAGTGTTAAGTTTTGGGAACCCTTATAAAGGACATGATTGCCTTAAAACATATAACCATACTTGCCTTCTAGAAACTTAGGAATAGGAATTCCATAAACAAAGATAAAAACCCCCAAAACAACATAAAAATAAAAAACGACAAAAGTAAGAAATAGGTTATCTTGCACATATAGTGCACCACACTTCGTCAGCTTACGAATCCCGGATTGATAATTAATGTAGCAATTTAGGACACACTAAATTGACCAAACACTTCTCAAGGTGCAAGTTTACTCTCTCAAGCCAAGTTTCTCTATCCTCTTCAATCTCCTTCTCAATAGGAGTCAAAGTGACAGATGCCCCTTTTCCACTTTGTCGTTTCATCTTAAGCATTTCTAGCTCCATGAGGACTTGTTTGTCACTCAATTACTTGTTTTCTTGCTCCAAGTATGTAATAACATATTTGGCGCTCTCCAAATTGTCTGCCAAAGCTTGTACTTGAGCTTCCCTTTCTTGTATGATGATGTCCTTGATGGTTTCTTCGTCTTGAGCCTCTAAGTCAATGGTTTCAACTTCATGACGAGTATAACGCTGCTCCAGCTCATCATGCTTAGTCAAGTCAAAATCCCTTTCCTCCTCATCATCAAGACTCTGCTCTGGCATCTTTTCCTTCCCTTTGTGCTACTGCTACACCTATACCTGTTGTGCTAAAGAAGAAGGCAAAGCCCCTTCCACATCTTGCGGAGCTAGCATTTGCCTATGAGTTGATGAAGAGGGCAAGGCCCCTTCCACATCCTATGGAGAAAACGCTTACCTATCTGCTGCAAATAATATCCTAGTGCTCCTTTGATATGTCATGAAAATGGGCACCTCAGTAGTTTTGTCTCCTTGGCCTTCTCATTTGTTTTCGCTGGGCTAGAAGGTCTTCCTGTTTCTTGAGGCACTGATGGAGGAATTTGAGGACCCCTGAAGATCTCATGAGAAATAAAGGTCTCCCAAGGGATGTTAAGGAGACTAAGATGATGAAGCACAATGACCTTGATCAGGGATTAATGATAAAGGCTGCTCATCTGCTAAGGGTAAGGCTTCCTTTGGACAACAAAGCCATCTTTTCAATACACCTGAACAAGTAATAAGGGATGTTTAACATCCTCACCCTGGTAAAATGCATGAGGAGCCTGATATGATAAGTGTACAGCCTGGAGAACTGACCCTCACAAGTGAAATACTTCATGATGATTTTCATCACGGGGACATACTTGTTCTCAAGAAACTTGAAAGGAAACAGTCTCTTCACCTAATTTTTGTAATGGGGTTTGATATAAGGTTCATAATAGTACTCATCTAGATCCTAGCACTTGAACCACTTCTCCCCTACATTAGGAACCCTATTAGCATCTGAAATAATAGCAGCTGAAATGGTGAAATTTACCCCAACAAGAGTCACCTTGTTGTCATGAAGATGTGCTGCAAAAAGTCTAGTGAGCTCCGGGTGATATTGCACTCTCTCAATCTGTTCACAGAATCCATAGCGGCCAAGGTACCTAAAGCATGTGATAGCCAACTCTGAGGCCTGCAATTCCCTAAGGTTTGATGGCTCTTCTCTGATAATCCTGCCTCCTTGTGTGGTTTTCTTGGTTGCATGGCTCTATCAGCTGAGGTATCACTGCCTGTGTTCTCTTCCTCATAGTCTTGGTCTTCTAGGTCCATGTTTGCTAGGTTGAGGTGTATGGAAATGAGGAATGAGGGGATGGAAAATGGGCTTGCAACTAGGAAATGAATGGAGTGGGAAATGAGAAGAAGGGTTTTGTGTCTTAAGCTCTTGGGGAAGAGAGACAAAAGGGAATGTGAAGGAATAGTGGGAAAGAGGGAAAAGGGATAGGGTGATTTTAGGACTGTAGGGCTAGGTGCTAAGAGGATTAGGAAGGAGTTGGGGTTTAGGTAGAATTAGGGAGAGTTTAGGGTTTTGAGATTACAAATGACCAATGATGCTTATAACTTAGATTTAGCAAGCGAAAGCCAATATGAAGGACATTTACTTACTTGTAATAATGGAGAGCAAAACAAATTTGAGGTCTGCTAGAAGATTTGGAGGTTTTTGGTCGCTTCTAGGAAAAGTGCAATGCCTTCACTCAGAAGTGCAGTGCCATGACAAAAGCGCAGTGCCCGTTCATTTTTTTTCTGGGAAAATAGGCGAAAAGCATAGCACCGGGTGAAAAGTGCAGTGCTTGTCTCCAAAAGTGCAGCACCAGTCTGTTTTAGCCAAAAGTGCAATGCCTCTTTGCCGAACACGCAGCTTCGAGCTTTTTTCATTCAAACTCACTCAAACTTTCTTTTCTTTCTTCTCCCTTTCACTTCTTGCTTCGAAAATGAAGATAATGAATTTGAAAATGAAGTAAGAGGGCTTAAATAAAAGAAGATTTTGATTTTTCACTTGAAAAACCCACTTTTTCAATGTTTCTTGTTCTCCTTTAATGCCTTTTCCTTCTTGTGTTTTTGCAGGTGGATAAATGCTCAATTTGACCTGAATTTTTGCAGTGTTTCTCTATCTAGCAGCAAGGAGAAATGCTCTGGTGCAAGTGAGATCAATTATTACATATAGGAACTTAAAATTACATATGAAATACAAATAAATTAGAATACTCTGTTTTCAACTCAAAAACATGTTTTTGAGGTGAAAATTACATTAGTTTAAAAAGATAATAATTTTAGTAGCTATGACTTACAATCCATCATGCTTGATTTATTGATCATCCTCATACCTTGTTGACCTTTATTTACACGTTGAAATTAGTTTCTTGACCTTGGTGATGGAACCCTATACTTAATGAAATCATGACCTATGACCTAATGAAATGAACTGCAGATTGATTATGAAACCATAACTAAAGACAATCTGAAGAAGGATCAACAAGTATATTCTATGAGGGAAAGATTTTCTAAAGAGAAAACAACCATCAGTGGATCAGTATATCATGAACTAATGGAATGATTCAGAATTTTCGGTATGAGACCCCTACTATAAAAATGTAAAGAGTGAGTTTTGATCCCTGATGGAATTATGCAGATACTGACACTAACATTGGCCTTATTGGGGATGGAAGCTCCTTGGAGGTGTCAAGAACACCGTAGACCAAGTGCCTCATCCATTGGGCAATACAGTGAAAACTAAAAAGTGAAAAATGACTCAATACAACTGAACACTAACTCTCAACCAAACTGACTCAAAACTTGACTATAAACCAACTCAACCAAATTTGACACTAATCACTTAACTTTATAGCCTTAACTTTGGGCCCCAAGCTCAAATGATAGTGTACTTGAAACCTTACAATGGAAATCAAACTGGTATATACAATGAAGGTGGAGTAACTTTAGGGAACAGTCTCAGGAGCCTACCATTCACTGGCCCTCTTGAACAATCCTGACCATCCATTTCCTTCAACAAAAAGGCATTCTTTCCTCGATAGGTTGAGATTTTGTATGGTCCTTTCCATAAATTTTCGAACTTACCATGCTTTCCTTTCTCCTCATTTTGTGCATCCCACCATAGCACTACATCCTCCAGCTGAAACTTTTTTGCTTTGGTTTTGTGGTCATAGATCTTCTTTATCTTTTCTTACAACCAAAAAGTATTTTGAGAAACCCCTTCTCTTGTTTGCTGAAGGTGAATCATTTGATTAATTCTTCACTGAATATCATCCTCTTCGCTGCTAGCTTCCTATAGTAGTCTCATGACCAGGATTGCAAGTGACATAGGAAATACTATATCAGTACCATAAACCAACTTAAAAGGTGACATAACTATGGATTTATTATTGCTCATTCTCTCAGCCCACAAGGCATCAACAATATTTCAACACCAATTCTTCTTATTTGCCTCCAACATTTTCTTGATTATATTCACCAAGGAATTATTTGATGACTTGGTCAATCCACTGCCCTGCGGGTAGTATGTTGTGGAATGACCCAATGTAATGTTGTACTTGTTGCAAAACTCCACCATTTTCTTGGACTTAAATGTTGCTGCATTATCTGTTATAATATTATGAGGGAATCCAAAATGAGACAGGATATTAGATTCTAAAAATTGAATAATTACCGTATTCGTGGTCTGCCCTGTCGAAATGGCTTCAATCCACTTGGTGAAGTAATCGGTAGCTGTCAAGACCCATTGATGCTATGCTGATGATATAGGATGGATTTCCCCTATGAAATCAAATCCCCACTACTAGAAAGGTGTAGTTACTTCAACTGGTTTCAAAGGAAGAGGTGTTTAGTCAATTTAATGTCCTAAATTGCTACATAAATTATCAATCTGGGTGTCATAAACTAATGAAGTGTAGTGCACTATATGTGCTAAATAACCCTTTCTTACCTCACTATTTTCAAGTTTATGTTGTTTTGGGGTTTTGTTCTTTTGACTCCTACAATTCTACAATGTAATTGAAATCTTAATCTACTGCTGATAAGATCCTAGAGAAATGAAATGAGAGTCTGAAAGTGCTTTTTAGGCCAAGTTTGGAAGTGGAGTTTTCAAAACAAGAAAATGAAGAACAAATCTTATCTTCTTGATATTGTAATGATTTCCAAAATATGAGCTTAAAAGACTCTTAAAAACTGTTGCCTACATAATTACAAAACCAAAACTTTAAGTGAGAAAATGGAATTGCAACTATCTGTAACAAACTAAAAATGAAATACTGAAAACAAAACTACTTCTTTTGTCTAGTATACTTGCAGAATTAAAGTCTTAATGAACTACTGCAATTAAACTAAAGGAAAGAAACAAAATTGAAACTAAAATTATTCTATTTGTGAAAGCAAAACTAAATGAAGCACTGTTATCACTTTACTATATAATTTAGGGAGAAATTAACTCCTTATGCTAGAACATTTGAGAGATTCCATTCTTCACCATTCTAAAAGAAGTAAACATTAAAAGTGCGAGGAAAAAAACTCAGTCATTAGTAAGGCATTTCACCACTTAGTCTTAGGTTCAACCATCAATGAAGGGCTTTTAGAAATATCTCTTTAAATCATGAGTTTCTTAAATTGACAAGAAAATGGCATCAAGCTATCTAATTCAAAACTAATGAACAAAAAGTAATCTCGTTTATAAACACAACACTTTGCCATTTAGTTTGAAGATCAATCATCAACGAAAAGCTCTGGAAATATTTGCTTATATCATGAGTTGCTTAATCAAAAGGTATTGAACAACAAAAAATCTCATTCATAAATCCCATATTTCACCATTTAGTTCAAGGATAAACCATCAACGAAAGGCTGTGGAAACATACATTTATGTAACGAGTGACTATCCTAATAAGCAAACGCATGAAACAACTTAAATTTGAAAAGCTAAAAACTAAGGAACAACAAAAGAAATAAGTCTAATGATGCTACTTGACACAATTTAAAAACTACAGTTAAGAAGCTAAAGCATAAGGGAAAATAAAGAACTACTTCTACACTGGAATGCACCTATCATAGTTAGCAGAAACAAGTGACAAAAGTTGCAATGAACACAATGTTAGGAATGATTATGGACATAAATAAAAAGATAATAAATATACAGTTGAATGAAGAAAGACAACAAATAGAAATGTACAGAAATGAAAAAAAGAATCTCGACCACAAAGGGGCCCTCTGCATGGCCTAGGACTAGAAACGTAGAATCACTTCACATGCTCAGGTAGCCATATAAGAAAAATAGATTTTTGTGTATTAAAAATAGAGTATTGTATCTCTCGTGCTACAAATGGAAATTGCATTACTTCATCATCATAAAAACATTAACTAGTTCTGTGTTCCAAATGCTACGTTTTATAGGAAAAATTCACAACTGTTTTAAGAGAAAAGTCTTCTACAACAAACACGTGAGCAGGTAGTGCATCTGAGAATTTATTCTTTCATTGGCTTGAACAATAAATCTCTGAATAGTGGCTATTGTATATTGGTTATGTAGGTGGAAAACGATATCCTCGGCTTCAGGAACATTCCTCGAATTCATTTACGTGCAAAAACAGAGTTCTAGTTGCTGTAGGACTTCTCTTTTGACTCCCCTTTGACCAAGGTCTTTCTCCTTGACTTTGATCAAATGGATAGGACTCCATCCATGTACTGACACTTTCCCAGCTACCCATGTGGCTCGTTTCTTCTATCGAGACCTGTAACCTGCAAAAGTATGGAGATGGATGCGGAATGGCCAGTTAACTGCGGGATGTGGCTACGTCCTGTAGCTAAAGAACAAAATCCTATCCAAATAAAAAACATAATAATATAATTTGAAAATCATTGAAATGCACTCCTAGAAGCAACATGCAGTGGCTTTTGATGGTTTAGGTTTCATTGGCATGGGAAAACAAAGGAAGAAGGATGAAGAAATTACTTAAGAAAGAGGTAGTTTTGGAACTGAACATACCCCCACTGTGAAGTTGTTACATGTCCTCATGCAACCAAAATTGTAACAATCCTTCTTCTACTGCATCTACTCTGAAACCTCAGCTAGAACATCCAACCATTTCTTGTTTCTCTTTGTTGCCACTACCATTCTAGGCTTTCTCACGAGGAATCTAAATTTAAGGTTGATGAGGGCCCTACTTAGCTTCCTATTTTTCCTCTTCAATTTTCTATTTTTGTTATACCACAAACCCAAATGAAGCATGGTATTATCATGAATGATTTTTTCCAGCTTGTTTTGTTCCTTCAAATCTTCATTTTCCTTCTGAATATTCCTATTTAAGACCTTTAACTCATAGATTTCTTGCTTTAGTGAGTGAATCAGAGTTTCTTGTGATGTAGTAGGTTGTTCAAGGTTAGATGAAGTCCCATGATCTATTGTTGTATTATTCTTCTCCAATGATTCAATATAATCATAGATCTACTGTTGAACTAGTTCAATCCCTGGAGATTTTGTTCTTGGACTACTTTCAAAGTCTAGTTGAGGAGAATGTTGTGGACTTTGCTCAAATGAGGTATGGTCTTGGGATTGAGTTGGAATCTCCTCTCCCAAATCTATGAATTGGACTTCTTTTGTCTTTGTTTTCTTCATTTTGCCTTTAAGCCTAGAACTTCTCCTTAGACTTTGTGAGCCTATGTTTTCTTCTTCTATGACCTGTCTTCTTTTCCCTTTTTCTTTCTCTTTCTTGGAATGTTCCTTAATGTGGACTAATTTCTTAGAGAGTAAGTATTCGTCTTCTGATGAAGGCTCAGGAGTTTGATAGATTTCCTCAAATTTTCTTTTTATTTTTCCTCTTTGCTTTGTTTGCTTCATGATCTTGGTTAGAGTTTCAGAGAGAGGTTATTCCTCACTATTTTCTTTTGCTGGACTTGTAGAAGTGTTATGAATTTCTAGATTTGTTCTCCTCCTCCTACTCTTTTTAACTGAACTTCCTTCAAGTAACTCAGGTGGATCTTGGAAAAAGTTCCTGATCAGGAAATTTTCCCATGTGTCTCCTATATCCTTCAAGTAATTTTCAACTAGAATTTTTATGAGACCATGGTGATAAAGGTGAGGTTCTATATCTTCTATTTTCTCCTAAACAGTGGTGGATGTCTTCCTTAAGCTATTCAATAGAAAGTAAGGGAGATTGATGGTTCCATTTTCCAAAATGTTCATCAACAACGTTATGTGATACATGTATATTGAACAATATCTACCCTCACATGTGATAAATTTCTAAATAATCAAGAGAAAACTACTACATTTATCCTTTAATGCAAAGTTGGGGATTCCTCTTTTGAAAATTGAGATATCCATACCTAGGTTTTGGAGAATAACTTTCCAAGCCTCATCATTGAATTCCTTATTTTTGAACCACCTCTCTCCATCTTTTGGAAGTTCGGTTGCAGCTGCAATGGAAGACTCAGTCACTAAGAACTTTATATCACCAATCTCCACTTCTACCCCATCAAAAGATCTTGCAAATGTTTTGGTGACTTCTTTGTGATGGCCATTGAATTTCTTGATAAACTTCAACCAGCCAGCCTTCTTCAATGTCCCCTTCAACTGAGGGTATCCCTCCATAAACTTGACTCCTATGGGCTCTGTTCCTACAATGAGACCCATTCTACTTTTCTTCACTGTGTAGAAGCTCTGTAAATGATGGTTATGTGGGAATGGAGCAGTCATAGGGACGGAATGGAATACTAGAGAACTGTAGAGAAAACTGATGGATATGGAACTAAAAAAACGATGGATATGAGAATGAATTATGGAGGGTATATGAAGCAGGAAGACCGTATACATGGGAACAATGTGTAGGATGTAAGGATTGGTGTACATGTAGACTTCTTGAAGGCAAAGTATTGCTCATACATAGAACCAAAAACTGAATGAATAGTCTGAGTGCTTTGCATTCATAAGAAGGCTGCGGGAGTAATGAAAAATGAAAAAATCAGTGCATAAAAGAGCCGTATCGAACTGGGTTACATTCACATAATTAGCCATTTAAAAAAGTGGAGTAGAGAAGTACAGTGAAGTATGAGTTAAAGTTGGAAGGCATGGTGGATTTATTACAACAATCAAATCGCATTATGACATGTCAAGGAGTAGTGATTATTCATATTATACAACTTATGCTTTTATAATTCTATTTGCAATAAGTTTTTATTCTCAACTCTAGAATCATACCTTTCCATTTGCTAACCTTTGATTGTTTGCTTCTGTAGGTACTTAGGTGTTGATTTGCCTTCAAAAGTTGATTTCTCCATCAATACCTACATCTGGCTTTTTATTTTTATTTTATGGGTAATGACCAAACTGTTACTGTAGGGTCAGATTGGTTGCAAAACAGGATTAGTTGCGCAACTAGAATAGCTGTGGAATTAGAATAGCTGCGGAATTGGAGAACAACTACAAAATGTAACACAGTGAATAAAATATGACTTGATGAATGAATGAAAATACAAAATGGCTGTGTGGATGAAACATGCCAGAATGGAAATGAAAAGTGGATATGAAGAAATACTGAAAAATTTTTTATTGATGGAATGTGGTGGTGAAATGGAGTGAAATTTTCAAAAATAAAATGGAATGGAATGAAATAGACCATGAATTTTCAGAATGCATAATGAAGGACCCATTTTGTCTTTTTTTGGAAAATATAGGGTGTTAAAGTCTTCTGATTTTCACCCTGTATTTTCTATATGAGGATGCCAATTAGTGATTAGTTTTCAGCCTTATATATATTTATTTATTTATTTTTAAATTAATGAAAAGAACAAAGACTAAGTTGGTGGAGAAGAATGATTCTTCTTCACCAAGTTTATTTTAGAATTATTTTGAAAGATCTTGATAAACTCCTCCTTTGATATTAGCTTTTGATAAATCTTCAACCTATGACCATTCAAAAGGAGAGTTTGATGCTCATCTATGGTTCTGATTCTTACTGCTCCATTACTGAAAACATTTTCAATCTCTAATGGCCCAAGCCAATGAGTTTGAAATTTTCCTTGAAAATCCTTGAACTTTGAATCAAATAGAAATGCCGAATCTCCTTCTTGAAACCTTTTGTCCTTGATGTACTTGTCATGCCACTTAGCTCTTTGTTGTTGAACTAGACTAGTCCTTTGAACTGCTTCCCGTCTGATTTCATCAAGTTCATTTAACTACTCTAGTCTATGCTTTTGAGCTTCTGATAGATCCATCCCCAACTTAACTGCCATCTTGAAAGTTTTAACTTGGAAATCAATGGGGAACAGGACTTGCTTTCCATAAAAAAGTTCATAAGGTGTATGTCTCGTTGTGTTCCTCCATGTAGTTCTATAGGCCCACAAGGCTTCAGGAAGCCTTTCTGCAAAATATCTTCTATGTAGATGCACAGTCTTGGTGAGGATTCCTTCAATCACTTTATTTGTAGACTCCACTTGACCATTTTCATGTGCATGATAGGGAGTGGATTTCCTATGCTTGATCTTGTACTCTTCCATAAGCCTCTCCATCATTTTGGATGTGAATTGAGATCCCTAATCTACCACAATTTCTCTTGGAACACCAAAGCAAGTAAAAATATCCTCAAAATGAAAACTAACTATTGTCTTTTTGTTAGCAAAAAGTAATGCTCTGGCTTCTACCCATTTGGTGACATAATCAGTACATACCAATATATACTTTTTCTACTTGGATGGAGGATTAATAGGTCCAATAGAGTCTAAAGCCAATTTTTCAAAGGGTTTGATAAGTACTTGAGGTTGTAATGGCATCTCATTTGAGGGAGTAGGTTTCCCTACCCTTTGGTAGATGTCGCACCTTTTGACATATTCTTTTGCATCTCTGAATATGGATGGCCAATAATATCTTAAAGAAAGGATTTTATAGGCCATCCTCTTGTCAGCAAAGTGTCCACCACACTGCTCATCATGACATGCTTTGAGAATATCAAGCATTTCATCTTCCCTAAAACATCTTTTGATCATAAGATCTGGCCCTATTTTATACAATTCGTTAAAGATCCATGAATATCTTGAACTATTTTGAATAATCTTGCTTTTCTCTCTAGGAAATAAATGTGAAGGTAAATTCCATGTAACCAAACCATTAGCAACATCTGCAAACCAAGGAGTTTGAGTAGTTACTGCAAATAGATATTCATCAGGGAACTTATCCTCAACCAGAGAGTCTTCTTGATATATTGAATCGTGGACAAGAAATCAGCAACTGTGTTTTGTTTTCTAGGTCTATCTAGCATAGTAATATTGAATTCTTGCAAAAGTAAAAGCGATCTTGTAACTCTTCCATTAGTAATAGGTTTATTCATCAAATATATAATTGCAGAGTGATCTGTATGAACAAAAGTTTCATAGCCTGTTATATAATGTCTAAGCTTGTTAATTGTGTGAACAACAGCTAAGAACTCTATTTCAATCACAGTATAATTCAACTCAGTGGGAGTCAAATTCTTACTTGTATAGTAAATGGCCTAAGGAATCAAATCATTTTGTCCCAATACAGCTCCTAGAGTTGTATCTAAAGCATCTGTGAAATATGGAAAGGAATTTTCCAATTTGGTCCTCTTAAGATAGGTGCTTCAGATATTTTTGCTTTCAAGGTTTCAAATACTAGTTGGCAATCAGGATCCCACTTGAATTCACAATATTTTGTAAGCAATTTGAATAGTGGAGATGCTATTTTAGTAAAGTTTTCTATGAACCTTAGATAATATCCTATAAATCCTAGAAAACTCCTAACATCTTTTTGGCAATTTGGAATTGGTAACTTAGAGATGACTTTCACTTTAGATTTGTCTACTTTAATCTCATCTCCTGAAATATGATGTCGTAGAACAATACCTTTCGTAAACATCATAAAGAATTTTTCATAGCTTAATGAAACATTTGTTTCTTTACATATTTTAAGGAATTTTTCCAAATTTTCCAAGGCTTCTTCAAATGTGTTACAATAGACTGTAAAATCATCCATATATACCTCTACACAATCATGTATTAGATTAGAAACAATTCCTAGTACTTCTCTTTGGAATGTTGCGGGTGCATTATATAATCCAAAAGGTAGCACTCAGTAGGAAAAATTTCCCCATGGACAAGTAAATGTGGTCTTATCTTGATCCTCAGGTGCTACCTGAATTTGATTATAACCACTAAAACCATCCAAAAATGAAAAGTACCTTTTATCTGCTAATGTATCTAATACCTTATCTATAAAGGGAAAAGGAAAGTCATCCTTTAAGGTTTCTTAATTAAATTCTCTGTAATCAATGCACACCCTCCATTTCCCATTCTTTTTAGGCACAATTACCAAAGGAGAAACCCATTGGCTATCTGAGATTGGGTAAATGAAGTTTACATTGAGTAGTTTTTGGAGCTCTTCTTTCACAATCTCCATAAGATTTGGATTCATCCTTCTCTAAGGTTGTTTGATTGGTCTACGGTTTTCCTCAATATAGATATGATGGATACAAGTCTTAGGGTCAATACCTTTCATATCATTATGCTCCCATGCAAATGCAGCAGAATGTTTTTGTAGGACTTTGGTTAGCTCCTCTTGTTGTAATTTTTACAACTTTTTGTTTATGTTCAATGTTCTACCTGGAAAATTTTCAATTGTAGAGCTACCAAATTCTTCCATAGAATAGAGAGACATTTTCCTAGATGACAAGTATTCTACATTACATTTTACCTAAAATTGTGCATGATCATATTCTGAAGATGTTTCAAAATTTTCTAATGTGTTCAAAATCTGGCTGTCCTCACTA
Source organism: Pinus taeda (assembly GCA_000404065.3). NCBI lineage: Eukaryota > Viridiplantae > Streptophyta > Pinopsida > Pinales > Pinaceae > Pinus > Pinus taeda. The sequence goes on along the minus strand of APFE031011652.1, from coordinate 287,420 downwards.
ATTTCTAATATAGTAAAGATAGGATGTATAACATCTTCCTCATCAATCCATTCCTTGTCATCTATTTCTGTGATTACTTTTTCTGTAGGATACAAAGTGAATTTCTTTCTTGAACTACCATAAGAAATGTACATTTCACCAGATCTACAACTAATAAAAGCATTAGTTCTGGCCAGCCAAGGTCTTCCTAAGATAAGTGGGTGTCCTCCTAAATTATTCTTGGGAGTTAAAATCATAAAACTAAAAGGATATTCCCAATAATCTAGGGAGACTAAAATGTCTTCTAACACACCATCTGTTTTGATTACTGATCTATCTGCAAGTTGCAGTAAGGTAGGTGTATAAAGAAGATTAGGAAGTTTAATCTGTTCCATAGTCTGTCTACTCATAATGTTTATAGTTTCCCCTAACTCAATCAATGTATTTGTGATTTCAATCCCATTTATGTTTGTCTTGAAAATTGGACTTCCTAGATCCACATATTTCTGCATGGAAATCTTTCCCATCATGATATCTACTATTTTTCCTACTAGGTGAATTCTTTTTGTGTCTCTTGGTTTTCGTCCTTGTCTTTTGATGCTCAACTCCTTTATTGCTTTTGCTAGAATAGGAATTTCTCTAATGGCTTGTAACAAGGGATTCTTGATACATACATTTTTTTAATTCATCTAGGAAATCATAATTGGGAAACAAGATCTATTTTTCCACTCCTCTACCAATTTGTAATCTCTCAGGAAAATGAGGTGTAGAAGTAGATATAGGTTGCTCAATTATAGGAGTTGTGTTTATTGACTCTTTTTGTTTTTCTTTTTGAATGTTTTGGTTTTGAAGGGATGTTCCCTCAAAACTTTTATTGACTTTCAGAGAGTCCTCCTCATAAGCATCTTGATCTTTAATATCTATAAAAGGTTTTTCCTTTTCTAAAATCCTACCAGATCTATGCTGAACATCATTAAGATCTAGAGGAACAATCATGTAAGTAGGAAATTGTTGTCCTTCTACCATGTAAGCATTTTGAGGGCTTCTATTATTGGGTTTTGGCACTGGTTGGGTTGGTATTTGATTTGGCTTTTGTTGAAATGGAAGTAAGAGTTGAGGATTTTGACTTTGTTGTGGAGTTTGTTGTGGAAATGGCAATGAAAGATGAGGACTTTGATTTGGAAGTTGTGGTTGTTGATTTTGTTGTCGGTTTTGTGGGGGAGGATAGCTCTGATAAGATGGAGGATATTGATAATATTGAGCAAATCTTCCATAAGGATTTTGTACCCCTTGTTCCCATGGTTGAGATTGATACTGATTTTTAGGTTGAGGCCAAGGTTGTTGCCAAGAATTCCAATTTGGTGGGGGCTGAAAATTCATTGGATTGTTAAATACTTGATTTTGTGGTCCTTGCCAAGGTCTTCTTGGAACAAAAAAAAGAGGTTCTACAGAATGTGGGACTACTTCCTCTTGAAAGATAACCTTAAGACCTGGGATTGAAGGATAATCCTGGGTCTCATGACTTTCTAAACAAATCATACAAGTTTCTACAATTTTTGCATCTAAAGGGCATTCCCTTAGAGCATGTTTCTTTCTGCATTTTGGACAAAAGATGGCTAAAGCATTAGCTTATATTTTCTAATTGTTGTGGATTTTGAGGGTGTCTAGCTACTCACTAAGTCTCCCTAAAATATCAATTTTGAACTCATCAAGCATATTGCCAATTTCTGCCCTACTAACAGTTCCAGTTGCATATTTGTTTACTCTAATAACAGAAGGATCTCTTCCTTCTTTCCTAGTTTTAGATTTTCCTCTTGAGAGATGGATGATGAGCCCCAAAATTGATAACAATTTGGGCTCATTGACCTAATTTTCATTGTTCGGCCCTTGTTCAAATCCGTCATTTTCTATAGTTTATGCATTATTTTTAGTATGTTTGTGTCTTTGGTACGAATAGGGGAAGTTACTTTTCCTAGGTGGTTAACACATGTCTATTTCAGGTTTTTGACATATATTGGAGCAAAGTCAAAGCAATCATGAGCTATAAGGCAGCCAAGCCTGAAGTGAGGACTTGAAGGAGGGGTGCCTACGACATTCAATGACCCTTCCTCGGGATTTTCACCTCCAACTCCGAGCTCCAAAGACCACCAAACCGAATCTAGAAGGTAGCCAATCAGCATTTAGAAAGGGACTGTTTGACTCACAGTTGACAGCCGAGTTCCACAGATTGAGGAGGCCAGCTAGGTCCCTCGTTATCTATAAATGTTGAGGCCTCAGCCTTCGTAAAAAGACTTTTGAACCTATTGTGTACTTTGCGCCTCAGTGCTGCAGCTTTATTTTGTTCCTTTGTAGCCATTTTTGGCATAACTGTTATGATTCTTTTTGGATAATGAGAAGCAGTTTGGTTTCCTATCAAATCTGAGTTTTTCATAGGAGCCAAAGCTCTCAGGGTTGGGACTAACCTGAGAGCCTAGGACCTCCTTTCTGTATTATTGCTTTTCCTTTACGTATCACTATTTTTCTCTTTTATGCATTTGAACACATTGCTGTTAAGTAGATTTCGTTATGATGCTGGAATAGATCACTGTTTATGAATGACTTTGGTTTAGATGTTTTGGTAGGATAATAACAGCAAGACCTCCAAGGAAAAGAGACAACTACACTCCTGGTTTCACCTCGGCCTTATTGGACTTGGGGCTGAAATTGAGGAAACAGTGCTGCCTCACAAAAACACTAGTTTGCTGTTTATGCAATCTTTTAGTGTGCTTGTTTTATTTGCAGAGATTAGTCATGGGTTTGGACATCTGAAATGTTTCTTTACAGAGATGGTGTACAAGGTTTTCTTCCCAAATAAATTTTCTTCTCATTTATGTTGATTGATGGATAGAATAGACTAGTTTAGGATTTGATCATTTACAGGTTTTTGTAGAATTGATCAAGGCCCACCGTGCAGGGTATCTTCTTCCTTCATCCATCCTCCCAAAGCATCATCTAAGCCTCATGTTCTGGCTCGTAGCTGAGCTTCCCTTTTCCCATCTATCCTTTGTGTCTATGAAACCTTACCTCCTTGCTCATCATTGCCTTAGCCATCTTCGAGCCAAGTCAGCCTTCTACACCTCCCCACCGAACCACCCACCATTCCTTAGGCCATGTTTAGACCCCTATCCTACCTCTAGATCCATCCATGCACCTTCCCTCACTCATCCACCTCCTAAAAACCGACTTCCAAACATCCTGTAGAAGTTCTGAAGTTTCCTGTAGAAATCTTGAAGTTTCCTGTAGAACTCCTGCAGACTTCCTGTAGAATCTCACAAGTGAGGTTTCCTGATAGCCAAACCTTGTGAGACTCTAGGGAAGAGTGTTAGGGACTCCTTAGACCCCCTCTGAGCCTCTCCAACTATTTCCAAGCATTCCTCTTCCTTGATCCTCTCCTGCACAGTGAAGCACAGTTCAAGCACATGCATGTGAAAATCGACACTCAATCAAAAAATACAAAAAGATACTTTCTAGGACAAAAGTAGTCTAATACATGTGCATTTTCCCTTTTTGAAGTCAATGGCATCTCATTCAGCAGTTTGAATTCTCATTTTTGCATCAGTAGAACTAGCTGGTAGAATTAGGGTTTGCTAGGGTTTGGATTCCTCTTTGGCTTTCAGTTTCTTTCCGCAAGTAGATTAGCTCCCCATTGAGTTAGCCTTCATCCATCATTTAAAAGCTTCTTCTAAGAACTTATAGAAGTTGGCTAAAGCCCTAGCGGACTTGTGCCAGCTGACCAAGTGACAGCTGTGACAAGAGCTAGTACTTGTGCATACAGCACCGTCGCTTCCAAGTTTGTTACAAACAACCAGGTTGATAAAAGTAAAGAAGGGAGTCCCAGGAGTTGCAGCATTGTCACTGCAATACTGGAGCCCACCATATTTTTGGCGTTGTTGCCAGAGAAGCGTCAGAGTATTGGTGATTGTTACTATTCTTCTATTTTATACTACAAACTTCTGTTAAGTAGTTTATTTCATTTCCATTCTGCAATTTCATTTCCGCAAAAGTAGAATAGACATTTCCTGCTTTCCTAGATTAGCATTCAAATTCCGCAATTTCAATTCTGCAAGCATAAATTAGAATTTCAGTTCTGCTTTCATAGATTAGCATTTCAATTCTGCAAGTGTAAATTAGCATTTCAATTCCGCATTTTCCTTTCAGTAAGATAGTTAGCTGTAGTTCAACCTATTTTAGTTTTGCAGGTACAAAAGAAAAAATACAAAAAGCAAGAAAAAGTCTTTCCATTTCATGCCTCGTAGGAATAGAGATAAGACCGGCAAATTCTTACCCAACACCCCCACCACATCACTGAGTCAACTTTCTCTTTTCTCTGGTGACAGTGAGCCAGAAGAACCTATAGGTGAACCTCCTGAGATATACGAAGATCCTATAGCAGAAGAAGAGTTAGAAACCATTCCGTCTGCAGCCATGGCTGAAAACCGAAACGGTAGA